>MU128999.1:0-106607 GCA_014904985.1 Hydnum rufescens UP504 | reverse complement strand
TCTTATTATGTAACTGGATATCCAAAGTTATTATGGGATATTACCTAATGCACCTTTTCCTTGTCTAGACATGACTAGACATGTCTAGACATGTCTAGATGTGTCTAGACATGACTATAGACATGACTAGACATGTCTAGACATGACTATAGACATGACTAGATGTGTCTAGACATGACTATAGATATGACTAGACATGTCTAGACATGGCTATAGACATGACTAGATGTGTCTAGACATGACTAGATGTGTCTAGACATGACTATAGACATGACTAGATGTGTCTAGACATGACTATAGACATGACTAGATGTGTCTAGACATGACTAGAGACATGACTAGACATGTCTAGACATGACTAGAGACATGACTAGACATGTCTAGACATGACTAGAGACATGACTAGACATGTCTAGACATGACTAGAGACATGACTAGACATGTCTAGACATGACTAGAGACATGACTAGACATGTCTAGACATGACTAGAGACATGACTAGATGTGTCTAGACATGACTAGAGACATGACTAGACATGTCTAGACATGACTATAGACATGACTAGATGTGTCTAGACATGACTATAGACATGACTAGATATGTCTAGACATGCCTAGACATGCCTAGACATCTCTAGACATCTCTAGACATGTCTAATGATCTCCCCCTGAGCAGATGCCTTTGTTCTAATTTAGACACTAGTAGACATGCATCCACAATAGCACCATTATTATTGGATTATTATTGGATCTAGACAACATTAGACACCTATTAGTACTGCCACCAGAGGTCTTGGGCTCCAAATGTTGATTTAGACACCAGTAGACACACAGTAAGGATGATAGACACCTCTAAGGCTCCAGAAAATATCTTATTAGACATGCCTAAATTAGACCTGTAACACTCTCCAGCCAGTGAACAAACCCTCCCAGGCAGCACCTGTGGTGGGCTATTTTAGACATGTCTATATAGTGAACTTAGAAAAAAAATTCCCCAAAAATACCCCTCAGGTGTGTCTTAGACACACCTATACTCAGAACACCTCTTAGGTGGTTTGCAGATGCAAACTCAAACCACCTAAGAGGTACTATTTTGAGGGTGCATTAGGTGACTTTTCACAACAAATCCAACCCTTTTCAAGGTCAATGACCTGGGCTCTACGGCCCCACACAACAACATGGCCCTCGGTGTCATAAACCAGGGAGGTAGGTGCCTTACCATTTGGTCCAGTCAATAGAATCTGCTTGACCCCTTGCGGCAAGATCCCACATGCCACTCCAGAATACTCAGTCCCAAAATCAATCCCCACACACATTCTCCCATGACTGTGATCAAGGTCTGGGTGTACTTTGTTCGGGACAGCTTCAGGACGACTTGGGGACGCATTCGACCGAGAATCTACTTCAACGGACTTCATAAAATCAGCAATACTTGGTTTCTTTCTCAAGGGAGGATTGTAGGGAGAAGGGGGAGATTCATCTGCGCCAACATTTTGTCGAATCGCTTGATGGCTGTCTTTGCCAATATCTGGAGGAATATTGTTAAGGGTTGTACTCGAGGCGAAAGATACAATGACGTAATCGAGACGAATACAAGGAAATGCCCTTAAGGCGATTGACGAGGGGGTCACAAAGTGGGGATTACGTAAGTCACGAAAGACGAGTACGTATGAGGAAGACTGGCTTCTTGAGACTTAATAGGTGAAGGTTTTTAAGATGAGAGTTGCGAGCGATAACTGAGGTCGCGAGAGTGGAATTCAATCGGTTGACAATATATTCTCGATCTTCTAAAGAGCGAGTGTACATCAAGTAACTACTTATACTATTAGAGATCAAAAGGGTTTTATGGATAAAGGGGTGTTGAATAAAGGAAGGATGTATATAATAGGAATTGCTGAAAGAGGAAGGCACAATGGTGGCAAGGGTGAAGGTCATGTGATGGCATGATTGGCTTGGTTATTTGTACGTAAGCGAGGTTACGAGTATGACTCGTAACAGTACCCCCCCCTTTGAGTGTGAAGCCCTCGAAGCACATAACTCGAGTTTTACAAGGTGGGTGTTTTTTGGTGGTTTCGGCGGTTGCCGTGGTGGTTACTATAAAGGGCGGGTTTGTCGCGTTCGCTTCTGATTCCGTACCATCATCATCAATATGGCCGATGTTGGAGGGATAAATCCCTACACCATAGAAATCCTCATCCGAGGCCATTTTCCCTACGAACGAATCAATTATATGTCACCGCGCTCATTTAATTTTATCGCCATTCATTTATTCAAGAAATCAATTGGATTCCTACCCCTTTCCAACCCATAATATCGCCTCATTCCTTTACCATGTCTACCAGTCAATTTATTGACTATCCGTCGGACTTCAACAGTCCTCATCAAAAAGGGGCAGTTTATGCCCTACTTCAAGTCCATTTTCTTTGGACAAGGCAATTCAACTTGCCATCTTTCTTCAAGTCTGGATGACTTGCCTGCTCTTCCAAGCCATCCTATTGCCTTAAGGGCGATGAATTGTGATTATGTAACGACGCGGACCGGGCCTAGTTCCAATTCTGGACTCGCGGATCCATCACATGATCCAGATAGGGCTGCACTACTCTGAAGGAGTATTTTTCGAATTTCTCCGTCATTTTTGATCGGATCGACTCGAAACGACCGCGCCCAGAAAGATACGAATCGTACCTATCGAACGGTACCAAACACGAAACGAACGGATCAAAAATGCGGTCCCTGTAACAATATCTTGCCATGATTCATACTCTGAAGGAGTATTTTTCGAATTTCTCCGTCAGTTTTGATCGGATCGACTCGAAACGACCATGCCCTGAAAGCTGTTAAAAATGCGCATCGAACGGTACCAAGGGCAAAACGAGCGGACGCGAACTCCATTTTTCACAAGACAACTCCCTCCCCATGACTCCCCCTTTGCTCCACCATTCAAAATAGCGAATTACTTCCGGCCCTCTTATGTCCGATGGAGAAGACCCTCAGGGCGACCTATTCCACTTTTCCTTAAGGGAACTTGTCCAGGTTTGAAGGAGGAATAGCATGTAATGTGTCAATCTCCCCTTTTATCTTGAAATTGGAATATCTCCATCAGTTTTGAAGATTTTAACTTGATTTCTTTTCTCTGTGTGTCCCTTAAGTCCGACTTTTTCACTTTCTATTGAGTCGAAGTCTGGATTGTATATTAGGTGCAGCTAGCACACAAATTCATGAGTTCTCCCCCTCCCTCCAGTTTGAAGCTCCTTGAACAGCTGCTGGTCCCTGGGTGATTTCTCACTACAAAAAGCGAATTCTAACTACACTTTGACTAAGGTCTCAAGAAGAGATTCTTAGGGTGTGGTAATTTGACTGAAAGACACATTCTCACTTAATTGCTTGGGCTTTGTTGGCTCACTGCAATTTCCCCTGTTCAAAAGACCTTCCCCCACTCGAACCTGAACATCCGGATTAGATCTGTGATCACCTCTTTCGTCCCCGGCTCAACATCATGGACAGTAGTTGGATTGGATTAATAACCATCCTGCTTACACCGACAAAGCTATTCTCTCTTTGATCAAGACGAAGGCGGCGATGGACATCCTCCAGACCGAGGAGGCGGTTGTGACCACGAAGGTCGAGTTGGTGAAGTGGGAGGTAAGTGATGAAACTTTTTCTGTTTTCTGTGAGTTGCGTTGATTTTTTGTAAAGCGGCAGGTGCATCTGCAAGGTCAGATGCCCGAGGTGTCGCCTCTCGTGCCGGAGATGGGTTTGGCCCTTGCGGCTTGGCGTCTGCATGTTGAGCGGATCGAGAATGACGTGGGCGTTCATCGTGCCCAGGAAGAGGTGGCAGTGCGCGCTTTAGAGGAGGCACATCGTCTCGACGCTGAGGCGCGGCGCGAGGCCGAGGATGCTGCTCGGCGCACAGCCGTGGCGGAGGTGCCGAGGGGTGCGTCGAGAGATGCGCCTATCATGTTGGGTGAGGATGAGGGATCCTTGATGGTGAGTGCGATTTTTGAAGTCTCGATGTCACTGACTTGGTGTTTTTTAGTGTGATTGGTGCTCATCTGTGCACACTCGATGGGTGGCCAGTGGTAAGAAGGGGGAGGAACCTTTGTGCGTGTCCGGTCCTTGTTTTCGCTGCCAGGCATGCACGAAGCGGAACAAGAAGTGTTCCCTGGTGCCGGTGGGTCATCGGCACTTGAAGCGGGTTGCTGAGGGCGGTGAGGAGCCTTTGTGGGCTTCCAGGCGATGATGCGTTGCGTCGCCTGAGTCAAAGGGTTTGCCTTCTCCTGCGGAGGGGGTTGAGGAGGAAGTGCCTGGGGGGGCGCCTGGGGCTGCGCCTGAGCTCTCCGCAGGCGACTTGCTTCTGCAGGTTGAGAGTCTCTTGAAGCGCACCAAGGAGACGTGGGCCGACGACCCGACGCCCGAGTTGGCGCAATGTGCGGTGCTTGTGTGATGGGCCGCTGTGGAGGTGTCCACGGCCATGGAGCTGGAGGAGGTGAGGGTGCGGGAGTTGGAGCGGGGGTTGGCTGTCGCGAAGTCGTGGGCAAGTGTCGTGCGCGGTGTGCGACAGCGATGGGGGGATGTCACGGCTTATGCCGAGGTGGGGCGGGAGATCACGAGGGAGCAGCATGAGTTGGGGAACGACAAGTAAAAAATTAAAATTTTCATTTGTTTTCTGACCGTCTGAGGGGAGTAAACTGGAGTTTTAACAGTTAAGAAGAAAAGGAAAAGGAAAAGGAAAAGGAAAAGGAAAAGGGCACAGAAAGGACGAGAGTAAGAAATAAGAGGAGGAAGTCAAGAACGTCGGGGTGATCAAGACATGTGGGAGAGATATGGTGAGAGGAAGAGAGATAGAGAGATGTGGGGAGAGGAAGAGAGATAGAGAGATGTGGAGAGCGGAAGAGAGATAGAGAGATGTGGAGAGAGGAAGAGAGGTATGGTCACGAAAGCGCGGTGTTGCGATTGTCGCGATTTATACTGCCAGGTCGAGTACTTCTTGTCCTGGTTTTTCGGGGTGTGCACGATGGAAGTCCATTACTGCTTCATGAGCATTGGCAAGTTCTGCTGCTGGGAGCCAGCTGAACTCGTTGTTGGTGTGCTCATAGCCGGACCATCGTACACAATAGATTAAGCCGTTACCGCAACAGTGGCGATCGGTCTTGCTGTCGACGATTTCTGCGATTTCGTATTCGAGTTCGCCGTCAATTTCAACAGGTGGGGGAGGTGGTTGGGTGCGATTGGGGAAGGGATCGGGGTGAGCAGGTTCAAGTAGTCGCACATGGAAGACGTTGTGGATTTGATTCATGGCGCGAGGGAGGCCAAGGCGATATGCGTGTGTTGAAACTTTCTCTGTGACTGGGAAGGGACCGAGTTTCTTGTGGTCCAGTTTCTTCGATGGTCGCTTTGTTTTAATGTTGCGCGTGTCAAGCCATACTTGATTGCCGATGTTGAGGGCGGGGAAAGGAGGTCACGATCCAGCTACTTGCTGTTCGTTTTGTTGTCATGTGATCGCGAGTTGGTTGCAAACGTACTTGTGTACATCACAAAGGTTGAGCGCGGCTTGGTTGGCCTTGGTCGAAGGCACTGCTTCGATATTGATCTCGAGGTTGGGGTGAAAGCCTTTGTTTGCGAAGAAGGGTGTTACGTTCATCGTGGAGTGCTCTGTGTTGTTGTATGCGAACTCTGCGAGGGGGAGAAGCAGTGCCCAGTCGTCTTGCAGGTAGTCGACGTAAATTCGTAAGTACTGCTCGAGGATTTGGTTCAGGCGCTTGGTTTGGCCATCGGTCTCAGGGTGATATGCAGTCGAGAGGTTGAGTTTGATGCCGAGTCTCTTTGCGAGCGATTTCCAGAAGTTGGAAATGAAAAGTGAGCCTCGATCTGAGATGATGTCGGCAGGTGTACCATGTTTGGATATGACCCAATTGATGACTAGGTCAGCGAGTCCTTCTGCGGGAAGTGTCGCTACCGTGGGGATGAAGAGACCCATCTTCATGAATCAGTCGACGATAATGAGGATGGAGTCGAATGAGGAGGAGGGTGGAAGTCCGGTGATGAAGTCCATCGCGATCGAGTTCCAGGGTTGATCAGCAATGGAGAGGAATTTGAGGGGGCCGTATGCGGCATGGTGCGAGGATTTCACGTGGGCACATACGACGCAAGATCATACATATGCCTTGACCGTTTTCGTTAGTCCTGGCCAGTAGTATTTTCGCGTAATAAGGCGGATGGTTTTGTGAATGCCTGGGTGGCCCACAAGGAGGTGGTCATGCGAAGCGCAAAGGATGTCAAGGCGGAGGTCGCGATAGTCGGGGATGTAGACGCATCCTTTGTGTAGTAGCAATGTCGCGTCCTCTGAGAGCGAGAAGAAGGTGAGGGCGGCTGTTGAGTCGCCTTTGGTGGTCTCGATGCGTTCACGCACTTGCGTTGCGATGGTGTCGTCACGAGTGCCTTCGCGAATCAGTGCGAGAGTCGTCTCAGAGTCAAGAGGGTGGTCATCGAGGGTCGCTCTTAAGTATGCGCTAAGAGCTGTGTCCGAGTCGAGAGGTTTGGCGTCGCGAATGATCGTTTGAAGGTTTTGCGGGTTCGCAGTTGCATATACCTCGTTTCATTCGGGTGGATAAATGTTGGGGCGTCTTGTGAGGGCATCTGGTTTTCCTCCCAGTCATCCTGGTCGATAGATGATGATGTAGTCAAAGGAGGAGAGGTATTCTGACCATTGCGCCTGTCGACGAGTGAGGAGTTTCGTGGAGGTGAAGTACTCCAAGTTTTTGTGATCCGTGATGACGGAAACCATGTGCACGGCTCCTTCAAGATACGCTCACCAGGTGCCAAAGGCGTTGAAGATCGCGAGGAGTTCTTTGTTGTGGATGTCGTAGTTTAGTTCCGCGCTTTGCATTGATCGCGAGCGGAACACGACAGGTCGAACTTCGTTGTTCTCATCGATTTGTGACAAGATCGCGGCAATAGTGTAGTCAGACGCATCAGTTTCTACAATGATGCGTAATTCGGGGTTGAAGTGGTGGAGGACGGGGGCTGATATGAAGGTGTTTTTGATGCTTTCGAAAGCTCGTTGGGTCTTGTCGTTCCATGCGAAGGTTTCGTCTTTTTTCATGAGACGGATTAAGGGGTGTGCGAGGTCTGAGTAGGTCGTGATGAAGCGGTGGTAGAAGTTCACGAAGCCTAAGAATGACTGGACTTCTTTTACCAAGGTGGGCGCGGGCCAACTTAGGATTGTGTCGAATTTCGTAGGGTCCATCTGGATGCCAGAGGGGGTGATGATGAAGCCGAGGTACTCAATAGTGTCTGTGTGGAAGGTGCACTTCGAGATCTTGGCACGAAGGTTTCTTTCGCGGAGTCGTTGTAGTACACAGCGAATGTGTTCGCGGTGTTCTTCTCACGAATTGGAGAAAATGAGGATGTCATCGAGATATATGATGATGAACAGGTCCACCATATCCTGGAACGAGTTGTTCATGAAATACTGGAACTGCGCTGGGGAGTTGGCTGCTCCCATTGGCATTACGAGCCACTCATAGGCACCATACCGTGTATGAAATGATGTGAGCCACTCGTGTCCTTCGGCAACTCTGATGTTGTAGTAGCCATCGCAAAGATTGATTTTTGTATAGATCGTAGCGCTGCGAAGGCGATCGAGGAGGTCGTTGATGAGGGGGATGGGGTAGCGACTCTTTTTCGTGATGCAATTGAGTGCTTGATAATCAATGCAAAGGCGAAGCCCACCACCTTTCTTTTTTGTGAAGAGGATTGGCGCGCCTGTGGGGGAGGTCGAAGGGCATATGAATCCTTTTGCAAGGAATTCATCGATGAACTCGCATAGTGCTGCGAGTTCGCTTTCTGACATTGGGTATATGGGGCCTCACGGTACTTTGCATCCTTCTTCGATATTGAATTGAAGGTCGTACTTGCGATGCGGCGGTAGATAGCTGGCCGCTGTACCGGTGAAGACGTTGTGGAATTCGTGGTATTCCAGGGGGAGTCGTTGTGCAAGGTCTTGGCGTTCTTCGATGGGGATTGATTCGGGTAACGCAGAGGTGGGGGGAGTGTCACGAACCACTGATGCTGTTCATGCGTAGGTTGGATTGGTGACGACGCATGCGTAGAGTGTCGCACCATCGTCACTGGCTGCTTGAATGAAGTCTTTGGCTTCGTAGACTTCAATTGTGATGCTGTGAGCTGGGGGGCTCGTGGTTGTCGGTTCCGGGGTCGAGGTGGTCGTTGCGATGACATCAATGCTTAATGGCGTCGTTACAAGTTTTGAGTGGTGCGCCATGTGCTCGATCCGCATTTCGGCCCACGAGATTTGTGGATTGACTTGTTGCAACCAGGGGAGTCCCAGTACGACGGGAGTTGAGGAGTGGAGTTGCGATTCGACGAACTCAATTTTTTGTTGCAACGAGTTCACGAAAGTGACTGGGAGTGTAACTATACACTCGAGGTTGTTCACGATTGATCCATCGAATAATCGCAAGGGGTGTGGTGTCGCCAGACGACGATGGTGTGGTGCAGCACATGAGTTCTGTACTCGCAACACGTCAATGAAGTTTTTGGAGGTGCCGCAGTCGACGAGTGCCAAGATGGGGCTGTCCGAGAGGAGGGGGATTGAGACCATCATGATGAATGATGATGGGGAGAGGGAAGAGATGGTGGCTCTTAAATGAGCGGTTCCATCGGGGGGGGATGATGATGAGATCTCAGTGATGCGAGGTTCCTCTGTTGTGCTGGGACCTCCTGAGAAGGTGAACGTAGCACGAGCTACTGGGGTGCGCGACGTTGCAGTCGCGGTTGTGCTGCTGGTACTGGTGGATGTCGCGGCCGGTGTCGTCGCAGTTCGCGGTACGTTGTGACGACTGGGGCAACTATCTACTGTATGGTTGTTATTCCCACAGTATGCGCAGAGCTTTTTGTGTCTTCGTCATTCCTTTTCCTCTTCGGTGAGCACACCGTTAGACTTGTGAACTTTCGGGTCACATGGGGGTTTGTCGAGGATGAAGGGGATGTCGACGATGCGGGGTTTGCGGTGCGGGGTTGTGTGCCGCGATCTGAGGTCCTCATGGCTTTAAGTTCCTCTTGGCGTTCCCAATACTGGCCATCAAATCTTAGCGCGGCTTGGTACATGCCTTGGAGTTTCGCGGGCTTGCCGTCTCGCGAGATGTCATCTTGTAGACGGTTCGGTAAGCCTTGGTAGAACTGCGAGCAGAGTGCGTCGTCGTTCCATCTGGTGAGGCTCGCTACTTCCTTGAACTGGTTGATGTAGCAGAGGACGCGGTGGTTGTCATTCATCTTGAGCATGCGTAGTTTTCGCTCTTGAGTCGTGACCTCATCTGGGTCTCCGAAGTAGGTGTGGAGCTCTTCCTCGAAGAGCATCCAGCTGGAGAGTGTGGGGGATTCCTCCGTCTCCATGATGAGGCGTTGGAACCATTGCCTTGCTGTATCCGTGAGATACGATCCGGCCCAGATGATGCGTGCGCTCTCTAGCGTGAATCGCGATGGTTGCGATCGGAACACCATTTTGCAGTGCACAAGGAATCCGTATAGTTTAGAGGGGTCATGCCCCGAGAACATCTCCGGCTCTTTGATTTTGGGTTCGTGAAGTGCGTGTCCCAATGGCGCGGAGGGTTGGGCGATTGTCGCTGTTTCGCGGTATCGCAGAGTGGTGGGGAGGTGTTCGAGTTTGGTTCCTCGATGGTCCACGCCTGGAGTTGGGGCCCTGAATGCAGAGCCCAGGCGTGGGGGGGTGGAGTGCGCATCCTCGAACATTGCGCATCGCGGAGTTGGTTGCGCAATGTTGCTAGGTGGTGCATACGTGACTGAATTGCCTCGCGGTGTGTCGTCGAGGTTTTGAGGTGAAAACTCATTGTTTTCCTTGGGGTAGGTTTGGAGCTTGAAGTGAGGGCTTTGAGTGAGGGTGCGGGGTGCGAATTGCAAGTTGTGCACTGCGTGCGAGACTACTTGTCTCGGTCACGTATTTGCGTCGAGGGTGGGTGACCACAAATTGCGGTGCGCGACTTCATTGCGCAGTTCCCAGTTTTTGTTCGCGAGTTCTTCGAGGCGAGCGTTCATCTGGGCGTTGGTGCGCACCATTTCTGCTTGTATCTGCGTGCTGTGTGCTAGGTCTGCCTGCATTTGTTGCAGCATGCGCAGGAGCATTGTCTTGGTGCTCGAAGTTGATGTGGCACTGGGAGGGTTTCCCATGTGCGGACCTTGCGTCGAGTTGGGTGGTGTTTGTATCGTGGGATACGTCGTCCGAGGGGTGATTGGCGCCTCGAGGACGATTGGAGAGGAGAGGGCGGAAGTGGATTCGACGGTGGCTGTGTCATCGCGATAGTCGTCGGCGACTGGTTGTGGGTTTCGTCGAGTGGAGGGCATATTGAGTCTTTCAAGGAAGTCAGTTATTTAGATCGAGAATACTGTTAAGGGTTGTACTCGAGGCGAAAGATACGATGACGTAATCGAGACGAATACAAGGAAATGCCCTTAAGGCGATTGACAAGGGGGTTGTGAAGTGGGGATTACGTAAGTCACGAAAGACGAGTACATATGAGGAAGACCGGCTTCTTGAGACTTAATAGGTGAAGGTTTTTAAGATGAGAGTCGCGAGCGATAACTGAGGTTGCGAGAGTGGAATTCAATCGGTTGACAATATATTCTCGATCTTCTAAAGAGCGAGTGTACATCAAGTAACTACTTATACTATTAGAGATCAAAAGGGTTTTATGGATAAAGGGGTGTTGAATAAAGGAAGGATGTATATAATAGGAATTGCTGAAAGAGGAAGGCACAATGGCAGCAAGGGTGAAGGTCACGTGATGGCACAATTGGCTTGGTTATTCATACGTAAGTGAGGTTATGAGTACGACTCATAACAAATATCCAGAAGAATAGACAGGCTGACAACATCCCCAGACTTAATAAAGCTGGAAGATCTATCTGAAGTGGGGATCCGATTATATGGGGAAGGATCCTGTTGGAAGAGAGGATCGATTGCCTCTTGGGAGGTGACCGGATGCCCCGTGACCGTTTGTTCCATCTCCCGAGCAAACGAGGTCCTAGTCAGGAGCTGCTCCATGAGGGTGGGAAGGGGAATGTATGGCACCTTCAGATTCTTGAGTCTGGAAAGACTATCAGGAGACTCTGGACTATAAGCAGACAATCAACGGCGCCGTCAATGCTTCACTCTAAAGATAAATTTGATGAAGAGACTGACGAAGAACTAATCATGTGCCTTTTTATTCTTGCCTTTGCCTTCAGAGCAAAAGAGTTGGAAAACTTACTTGGAGCGCCAGCAACATTCACCCCATTGCCTGCGAAAATCAGATTCTCATATATAACCGCACAGAAGAAGTAGCAGTTCTCCTGGAAATGGTGGTGTCAGCAGGTGATATAGAAATACAGAAGGAAGCACGTGCCGAATATAGCTTGTAATCAGGAGACTCTTTCATCAGGATGGAGAGAAGTGTGTGTAGTGTGTGGAGAGGGAGTGGGACAGTGAATTCAGTCTCAACTCGGACTTCGCTTTTCAATGAATCAAACAAGTGTGAGAAATTGTTGCTCAGCTTCACCTATTATCAATGTGGGAGTCCTTTGATATATTCGATTCATATTGCATGAGTACTCACAGTGTCGCCTGATAGAACAGATGAGATGATGCAGTTCGCGGCTGTGGCATTCTTGTGCACCCGGCACTCAAGACATAACCATATGGTCCCGCCATTTTCCAGTCTGGCCACTTTGAGGAGCAAGAATTCGTGCCTTAATCCATTCTGACCTTTGCACCATTTCAGGAGACTGATGGGGGTGGGAAGTGTGCATTCAATGTAGGAGCATAGATCGGGGATACTATACAAGCCAAGACAGTTCCACGAGTGGGTGAATAAATTTGATTCGAAGGATGTTGCAGAGTGGTTGTTAGTGTGAAACCAGGAAGAGAAGCCGGGAGGACTGCGAGCATGTAATGTCTGATCTTTGATTGGGAACTGTGCAACAAAATAGGCAGGTGAGATCCTATTGTATTGATTCACACATTAAAGAAGCATGCCTCAGGGTCATCATCCCTCAAGCCCGATGCAATTCCCTTCAAAGAGTGGGATCAACAAGGATTGATCACCTAATGGGATCAGCATATTTACACGCCTCTTCTGGTACTAGTGGCAGAGTTTTGGTCATCTTGGCTTGTTGCTCTGACCAAAATAGTCAAAAAGACGGAAAGAGTGGTGTATGAACTGGCTCGAAGATCCCAAGGAGAATGGATGTGTCAAGGAGACGAGGAGAGCACAGCCCAAATATATTACCAGCTGGGTCTCTTCTTGAATCTTGACGTAATAGCCTAGACTTAGTGATATGATTTCTCATTAGGGAAATCACATTACTAAAACAGGCTAGATTTGGTTTATTACATAAGAAGTAGACCTTGACTCGCAATACATTGGGAGCACTATATTCAAGCGGGTCCCAGCTGCTATATAGAAGTAGAAACCTGCCTAAGTTAACCAGGCTTATTCACGCCCAATAATTCAACACTCAGCCTCCAGAAGTTTCAACTAGCCATGAACAGCCCACCCCAGTGCCAATACTCGGCATGATAGGATGTAGGATACTAAACGCAATGCTCACAGATTTTCAGTCTTCGTACAATAGCTCGCCTCGAATTTCTGAAAAGAAAGGGAAAATATGAGTCCAAACAAGGCCAAGCAAATAAATAAACAGATTGCCACTGGCGCTCAAAGTCTCCATTCCACAGCCAAGATCAATGGGATCGTCAGGGGAATGTATGAGACTATATCAAACCAGTGTAGAAGCCCATGGGCGAAGCCACCCTGGTTTGTTCTCCGAAGTTGGGTAGTTCTTTGAGATCCACCCTACATAGACAGAGTTCATTTATTTCTCCTTGGTCTATATACCACAGGGTTTTTATCCGTGTCCGAGGTACAAAGCACAGTTTTGAAGATACTGTCTAATACAAGAGAATATGAATGGATATGAATGTTCCTTGTGGAATATAGGGATACATTCCTTGTGGGGCAGCAGAAAATTTGCACAGTTCCATGTCCACTCTGCTTCCTTTTTGCATGTTGACCCCCTTCTTAATTATATACTGCAGTCTATGACTGATTGAATGTGATCGAACACTGAAACTTGAACACTCACAATAACTAATGCAACTTACCTGTTCTGACAAAACTGGGTTCCTCCAGTGTCTGCAATGCATGCTGGTCTCATCTTCTTGTCTTCTGGTTCTGCAGGGAGTCTGACTCGCATGACAAAGCTTTCTGAGGGAATCACAGAGGTCACAGTTGGGTATAGACCACCTCGCACAGCACCTTGATTTGTTGCCATGTCACCATCGATCGGACAAATGACTGAAAGAATCGCGGATTTGAATTCATCCTATAAGATGCGAGATGGTTAGGATTATGTAGAGGGGCTAGACACAGCAGAATTTTACCACCCTTAATTCTTTGAAAGAGATACTCGTTCATAGAGAAGCCTCCCACAAGAAGCAATGCATTTACGCATATCCTGGAACTGCGCATATGAGTGTATAGCATGAACTGCCTAATAAAGAGAGGACAACAGGTCCGGATTCGAACGATAATTTTACTCAGTAACATGGAAAGACTTGATGAATAATCGGATCGAACACCTCGTGACGGAGGACATGTCCCGGGATTATCAGTTCGCCATTTTCCAAACCTACAGAGGGGTCATCTGGATGTGGGTGGCTGAATGTCAGTAAGTCTAAATATGATGATCGAGGGGGTGGTTCATACTTGAATCTTGGAGGTGAAGACATCTGAAACGGAACACCTTTGTGTCATCTGCAGAGCCCCTGTAACGCAATTTCTCAGACCCAGATAATGTGACCAGAACGTGAGCCAGACTCGCTTCGTCCAAATGTGATGGGTGGTCTGCAAGGTGCGCCTGCATGAGCTCACGAAAGTAAACATCCAAAAAAGAGAGATCCACAGTACCCAGAGCGCAAGCAAGCCTCGGTGATTTCGGGAATTCCCAACGCACGTTGGATGTTGTAGGTACCAATGTCCTACAGTGCCGATTGAGTGCACCGCGAACTCGAGCAGGAGATAGCATACAACTGTGCTGCCACCGGCATTGCATATCATGAATTTGTGATCCGGCAGAATGTTCGTCAGAGGCACGGAATGAATGGCTGATGCCTCTGTCTCACTATTTATCAAAGGAAATGGATGCATAGTGAATGTGATGATGGCAAGCCTTAAGACATTACGGGTCGTATGACATGATATGGTGTCGTTCCTGCCAATACATATCTTTGCGCGTCACTTGAACAGCCACGTCACTATTTCCACATCAGTCAGCTATGTACATTGGCCAATAAGTGGACAATATTCACGCTTTACTGGCGATCTCCCTCAGCAATAATGATTTGCATGCATCCCAGGATGCCGGGGCAGCTGTCCTTGAAGTAGAATCAGAGGGGAAGCGTCAGAACCGGTAAATCTCCACAAAGTCTAGTGAAGATGATGATTGTATTAGAAACACTAGATAGGGAAACATAATCTACCCACTTAAAAATATCCAAATCATTTTTTCAGGAAATTTGTCCCTTAACATACTGTGGCCAACAAGGGGGGTCAGGCTGGTATATAAGATCGTGGGTACGTCTCCAACTACAGTCCACAAGGAGGAAGGGAAGTCCACTGCCAGATCTGGAGGCTGTTTTCCCATCTAAAACTACATCAGAAGGAAACGATATTCGAAAAAGAAAGGAATCCTCACCGGAAGTAATGTACTGATGGTGCTAGGTGCGGATTCCGGATCCAGCAATATCTTGAACCTATCATCAAGATTCATTCGTCCTCTCGAAATACCGACATGTAAAGAAACGGCTTACCATTCACAACGAACCCATCCATTCCTCAGATTCATATCCCTTGCCTGAGGACCCCAAGCCCGAAGATCGCCTTGATTATCATACACTAGCCGAGTGGGAATTTTGCGACAGGCATCACTCGATCCGAGCCAAGAAAGGATCGGAATCACTTTTCCATTGGAGGAAGTGGCGTATGACACGCCTGAATGTGTCGCACCAAAATCGACAGCAAGGTGCAGTTTAATTTCCTGGGGCTGTGGGATTTTTTGTAGCATGCTACTTGGGGCGGACATCCGGGGGAGGCGCATAGAGGCTACCACATCAAAATCTGAAGTGTACCAGCCAAATACTGGAAATCTTTTTAAAAGGTCACTGACCAGGCCCTGAGCCGAGCGGGCCCATTGTTCGGCCAGAACAGCCAGACAGGTTGTGGTTGGGGGGGACGAGCCCAGCTGTCCATTCTGTTGGTTTGGTGGAGTCGAGAAGTTGTGCTTCCTGTGAAACACCAACCTCTGCATTCTCCGTCGGGTGAGGTGAAGCGAATGGCACATGCTTTTTCTATTCTTTCCATATCCGGAATCATGAGGATATGGGTGAGGCGTGTTGGAGAAGTGAGCCTGCATTGGGGCCTTCGGTCCTGCCTGGGACACAGTGGGTACCATCAGTATTGGACTAGTCGAAGGGGAATATGTCGAGAAGGAGCATGGTGAGGGGTGCTGAGCCCATATATCACCAATCAGAAAATTTTCCCCAGACACGAGCTCTTTTTAAGGCATCCTCGAGGCTCAACTCAATTTCCATACTTGGAAGCACAAGGCCAACTGCACAGATGCCATGGACAGGTTTCGTTTATGAAACAGGCAAGGAAGTGAGGGGGGATCGCTGTGATGTGATCTGTCTGACAAGCTCTGATTTATGGAGGGGGGCTGTCACAGAGGATAAGAGCCAATGAGGGCCGATGAGATCCTATCAACGCATGCGAGCGAGAGAGATGTACTTTCGAACAGAATATAGTATTTGTGGAAGTGTGGGGATCAACAAGCACCCCAAGGTTATGAGGTAAACGCTCTCATTCATCTTGGTCTCTTGCTCCAGGCAGAGGCGTTAATAACACTCAGGGTGCAGCGGATGCCCTATCCAGAGCAACACAACAATGAAGAAGTGAAGTACAGATACTAGCAAAGCAGAAGATTTGTTCCCCAAACACGAGGTATCCTTGAGGCCAAGTTCAATTACGTAAAGCAGAGGTGCCACGCTGCAATCCGTCTCCAAGAACAAGCCTTTATACCCACGAGTGGCAGGTTCATCTTCACGCTCACGCAGCAATACACCCTTTAAGTCTGAAATCATGACTACTGGTGCCGACAAGGACACCAGTCGGGCCCTGTGGTTTACTCCACCCCTGCAACAGCGTCACAGCGAGTCTCACACTGAAAGGTCGCATCACGGAAGCTTGATCGTCACCAACTTAGTTTTGCCTGGCGAAAGGTGCACAGATTCGAACCCACGAAGGACGGAGGGTGGCTCTTCCGCCGATGGGGGAAAGTCGGGATATAGCTGCGATATCTCGGCACCAGCCATCGAGCCCGTGTCGTGATATCCTACGTCACACCCATACAGGTCGGTGCAGCCTGCCGAAAGCAAACGCGTTCGTTTATATACCAGGTGTCGAACGTCGATCCAATTCAATGGTTTGCCACATTGCCCTTCGCCCGCGCAGCCTCCAAATAGCCTTTGTCACTGGATGCCTTCATCTGATGATGAAAATTTAGAGTATTCATACGTAGTGTAACTCATACTGTACCAAATACTGCGGTTGGAACAGGATATCCGCAAACACGTCAATCCCGGGATGGTAAACCTACCCAATTCAAATCATGGCAATATACTAGGCATCAAAACCTCGGTAAGCAATCAGGAGCCTTGGAACCGCGAAACAAAACTTCACCCAAGGAGTCTCAATTTCAATTATTTCATCACCATGTATTCAACCGATGCTTACCTCTCAGTGTATGGGACTTGCTTAATGGCTACCCAGGGCATGTCCGCCATTAAGATATTATTAGTCAAATGGAATTACCACAAGTAGAAACTTACATATGGGGTCAGAGTCGGTAAATGTGTGATGAAGAGCACATCGTGATTTGGATGGGATAGTTATGTTCATTCTTTCCCTGATACTCCCTCTATTGATCTTTCCGAATCCAAGACTGGTTCCCTGAGGACTCAACAACGTGATACTTGGGATTGCGTACATGCATGTCCTCAGCTCTCGCTAATGCCATCCTCAAGCGGTACATATCTGCTCGGTCTCGCAGAGGATTCGTAAGTGTGCGGAAGCGATAGATAGGCTTAGAACCAAGTGGAACCGTGCTCTGTTCATATAAACCAGAAAGCATCAAGGACCTCTGTTACTTGCAACAGCACTAGCATTGCCAGTACATCCATAATGGGAAGTCGATACCTGATAAACATGAATACCTGTGTTGAATTGTGCCGAAAGGAGATGAACTCTAAACCACTTCATTAGCCTTTTGCTGTTGTGCATGAAATCATAAATTACACTGAGTGAAGAACCGCAATCTACACGTAACCTGTACATGCAGGAGGTCACAGTTCGCACCAGGAAGTTATGCAGAATTCAATCCCCGGGGATGCGAGGTAGCCTTAACTGTCCTAGCCTTTTCTATCTCAAAAGGATAACCTCTGGACCATTCACAAAACAAAGTAAGTGGGACTGTTATCTAGCACGTGGAGCCGACTCACCTAGACTCTAAATTTCGATGTGAATCTCAAAAATTGCACAAACAATTAGATCCCCAACCGAAATGAGCAACGACAGGAGAAATGACTCACCCATATCAAACCTATTCCAAGGAAAATTCCGCGCATTTCGCTTGAACAAAGATATATCACTAAGATCGATTTCCCAATCTTGGATGGGTCCCAGATTGCCTCCACTTGTATCACACAGTATTTCTGCAGAATCTAACCATGAATATAAATCAGAGTGTCACAAGTCCAGCGAAACATTATACCCAAGGTCATTCCTACCAGATAGATTAGAGGAAGCCTTCGTGAATTCTTGGAGGACTGGTTCCCCCTTTCCCAACAATGCGCCCCCGATCACCAAATACTGCACTCTTGAAGGCGGGGAAGATCCATCAGGAAGGTGACAAGAGAGGCACACTCATTCAAGTCTGGTACATACTCGGAAACTCCGTTGAAGAGGTGCATCATCCAAGCAAAATCCCCTGAGTCCCAGTTGCCTCTGGGCCTGATCGCTAGATTAGGACCTATCCCGGTGATATAATTCTGGGAAGCAATGATTGTCGGAGCTTTGGTTGGCCCCTGTATGAGACTTTCCGCGAGACCTGATTGCACAGCTCTCGCTATATCCGGATCCTATCACGCAAACGCTCGTGAAATGGGTCCTGCATTCAGTGTAATCTGACATAAATATGGGAAAATCGAAAGACGGTATATCCGTACCCTTATACGATCAAAAAGATATGGGCTCGCAGAAAATCCGCCCATGGGGAGGACGACGTCCACTGAGCGCATTCTCTTTGATTGGGCTTGCAGTACGCGGCTGAAAAATACGGCATGAATCTTGGACTAGGCCGGATCTAGATCCAAAAATTGTACCAAATACTCTCTCGGAGATCATTCACGGGGACTACGAGTTAAAAAGTCGCCATGGGAAAGACCAGGGTTGCCTATCGAGACAGAAGTTCAACGTTAGGCCACACAAATACTATGACATGATCAGACTTACATCAATCAGAAGTGTCGAAGGACTCAAAACGGAGATCCCTCCCCTGTGGCTTTCCAGTAAACCCAAATTTATATGAATGCGGAGGTCAACAAACCAAGATGTATATCAAGGGGATGGCGCGTACCGGAATCTTGGAGGCCAAGACGTCTGAAATGGGACCTTGTATCATCCACAGGTCCCGCGTAATGCAGTTTCCCCAAATCAGAAAGTTTGAGGCCACGAAAGGAGACGTCCAGAAATAGATATCGGCGGCACGACCCAGAGCGCAAGCAGGCTTCAGCGATTTCAGGTGTTACCCCGGCGCTGTGAGATGCTGGAAGTGGCGATGTCTCTGCATCTTAAAGTTGGATAGGAGATGGCATACAATGGTGCTTCCAGCCTCGCACATCATGGGTTCCAGGTCTGGAGAAAGTTAACTGGACCTAGAGGATGGATGAGTGACGCTTCTGTTTCACTATCCATCAAAGCAATTAGGGGCACAGGGAGTATGATCGGAAAACCATAAGAAATTACGGATTGTGCCTCAGGATATGGAGTCGTTCTTGCCAACACATATCTTTGTGTCGTTTGAACATCTAGGCTACTATTTTCATATCGGTCAGCTAATTCCCTTGGCTAGTGAATGGAAATCTTCACGCTTTAATAGCCAACAATAACGATCTATGTGCATCCCATGACGCTGTACTAGTTGTACTCGAAACAACACCAGAGGCGAGGTGTCGGAATCTTCAAGGGTCATCGTCGCCTGAATTATCATAGTCTAGGCGCGGCGCGGCGGGATTTGCGAAAGAGATCAATGAATCCGGAGCAGGAAATAATCGAAATCACTTCTCCTTCGGTGGAAGTAACGTGGGACTCGCCTAAATGCATCGTGCGAGAGTTGGCGGGAACAGAAAACTTGATTTCCTGGGGTTGTGAGGGCTGTGATACCATGCTACTTGACAGAAATCTACGGAAGGTGCATCCAAGGCTGCGGTTGAGGAGGACAAGCCTGGCTGTCCATTGTATTGGTTCGACTAAATTTGAGGGAAGGGGTACTCTCTATGGAATACCGACATCAGTATTCTCCTTGCAATACGAAGCGAATGGCAGGTACATTCGGTACTCTTTTGTAGCTTGAATTGAATTATGATTGGTATGTTAGAGAAGTAGGCGTGCATCGGGGTTCTCAGGGGTGGCTGAGACGCAGTAATGGAGGCAAGGGCATCTTGGCGGCATTTTTGACATCATAACTGGATTCTTTGACAGGGCGGAGTGAAGCTGACGTGCCAACAGCAAGTCGAGACTCCGTTGAGAGATTATATTCAATGCACTGGCAGATGTTAGAAGTCCCCAGATAAGATCAGAAAAACCCGCATAGCCTCTGGAGCCTCTGGAAGACCCCAACGCGCTCTGAGGCCGCCGTTTGGGGTCTTTCGAGGCGAACGAAGGATCGTGATTTCCCTGATGGAATGGGACGATACTTCCGGGCAATTTCTTCTCGCTCTTCGGCAACCGAGAACTCGTTCGGGAGTCGCCCGCTGGGAGGTGTAGTAGATACCGCACCCATCGGGAAGACCCCACGGAGATCGAGGCTTGGAATACCAGGAGAAGGCTCTAGGCTGAGAGGGTGCCGGTAATAGTGCCATGATGCTCAGTTCAAATATGAGAGAGATGAACAGACTAACGGCCACCTTTCCAGACGCTTTTTTATTCGCGCCTTCAGCTCTGGAGCAAGTGACAGAGATATTTTTCTTGGAGCACCAGAAACGTTGACCCCTTGACCCACGGAAACGAGATTTTCATAGATGACTGCACAAAAAAAGAAACAATTCTCCTGGAAATAGTCGGATCATTCAGATGTTGGAGAAATGCTGCAGGAGATATGTACCGAGTACCACTTATAATCAGGAGAATCTTCCATCAGGATAGATAGGAGTCCGCCTAGCCTGTGCAGAAATACTGGGGCGGTGAATTTTGTCTCAACTTGGACTCGGCTTTGTGACCCATCAAATAGGGACGAGACATCGGTACAGAGCTTCACCTAATATATCGCCATGGGGTTCGACGCAAGAGGGTGTATCGGGATACGAGCCACATCAAGTGGGCGAGAGTACTCACAGTGTCACCTGATGGAACAGGTGAGGAAATGGAATTTGCAGCCTTGGCGTTAGTGCGCCTCTGCCGGTCAAGACGTAGCCATATGGTGCTCCCGTCCTCGATTCGTTCGATTTTCACGAGCAAGAACTCGTGCTTCACTCCGTCCTGGTTTTTGCACCACTTCAGGAGAGTGATGGGAGTGGGAGGAGTAGATGCAATATAGGAACATAGATCCGGGATATTGTACGTCGCAGGACGACTCCATGAGTGCGTAAATAAATTTGAACCCACGGATGCTGTGGAGCAGTTGAGAGCATCATGAAACAGTGAAGAGGCCAAAGAAGAATCTGATCTATCCGAGAAACCCTGATTCGTGGAATGAAACTGTCCCCCAAGATAAAAACAAGTGAGATCCTATCAGTCCAACAACGAAGGAAACGTGCCTCGACATCATCGTCCCCTGAGTTTAGCGTGCTTCCCTTGGAAGGGTGGGGATCAACAAGAGTGTATCTCCCCGCACGATCAGTAGATCCATGCTCTTCCTCAACCATCTGACGTGAAATCTCGGTCATCTTGGTTTCTCGCTCTGAGCAGGGGTGTCAATGATAGAGCATAAGTTATGTGTCTGTTGAAGAGTACAAGGAGAAGGAGCACACCAAGAACTACCGAGCATAGAGATAACGAACCATTTATTCAACGTCGAACTCGGTCCGGAACTGGCGCCCATCGTACACGATAATAATAACATTGCCATTTATATCGAAGCAGAAACGGACAAATACCCGGAAGAAGATTCATCCTGTGAACCCGAGCTCTCAACCCAATTTCGCTTGACATCGGGGCGCAGAAGCACAGCACAGCAAATAGATTATGTAATATGGTGAGCGACAACGGTGTGCTAACATCGCTGAAATCAGTCAGGAACCTTGGCCCACTCTAGTGTTGGGATTGATCTCGACACTGATTTAGAAGGGGGTTGGTCACGTCCTGGATTAATTCCAAATGTGAACATTCCCTCTTGCGGACCGCTTCGCTGCCTCAGCCACAGATGTGTAAAACAAATTATCGGTCATCCCACAGCCACGTTCCGATATTGCCATGCATATGGAACATCACCACACATGTGATTCCGTTATCTTTAATTCTTCATAGTGTTTGGAATGTCATCCCACAGCTTAGAGGTCGGTTACAGGTCACGGTTACCACTTCTGGGGGTCGAGTAAAAGCTCAATTTCAAGTCAATGACCCCTACTTGAGTACTGGCAATTAACTGGGGTGGCCAACATCACTGAAATGAGTCAGGAAGTGTAGCCCAAGGTTCACGATAATTAAAAGATTGTCATTTGCACCGAAATATAAGCAATTATACGCCCAAGTAACCTCTCCAAGAATAAATCCTTATACAAACGAATGGGCAGATTCAAGAATAAATCCATATATAAACGAATGGACAAGCTTATCTTCATGCTCACGCCGCAATAGAACCTTTAAGTCTGAAATCACGACTGCTGGCGCCGACAAGGACACCAATCGGGCCTTGCGGTCTACTCCACCCCTGCTGCACCGAGTTCCACACCGAAAGGTCGTATCGCGAAAGCTTGATCGTCGCCGACTTCGTTTCGCCTGGCACAAGGTGCGTGGATTCGAACCCACGAAGCACGGAGGGTGGCTCCTCCGCCGACGGCGGGAACTCGAGATACAGTTGCGATACCTCGGCACCAGCCACCGAACCCGTGTTCGTGATATTGTACGTCACGATCCATACAGGTCGGTGCAGCCTGTCGAAAGTAATCCATAGACAGAGTTGAGTATTCGAAAGCGATCAAACAGGTTCATTTACATACCAAGTGTCGAGGGACGATCCAATCCAGTGGTTTCCCACATTGCCCTTAGCCCACGCGGCCTCCAATTCGCCTTCGTCACCGTACGACTTCATCCGAATCTGGAGGTTAGAGTATTCGTACGTAGTATAACTCAGACCAAATCCTGCAGTTGGAACAAGACATCAGCAACCGCCACGCATACTAATCCCAGGACGGAAAACTTACCGAATTCGAATCGGGGCGAAATGCCCCACGCATCGAAATGTCGGTAATCGATCAAGAGCCTTGGAAAGGCCAAACAGAACTTCAACAAGGGGTTCCCAATTTCATCACCACCCATTCAACTGATGCTTACCTCTCAGTGTAGGGGATTTGTTTAATGGCTAACCAGGGCATACGGCATGTCGGTCAATAGGGTACAACCCAAAGGAACCACAATGAGTACAACGTACAAACAGGGTCAGAGTCCGTAACGATTGATCCACTATAGTCACTGGCGTTCCGCGCGATCGTGTATGGGAGCTTGCCATTAGGGTTCCAATCCCCATAAAGGACATCCCGCACAGCATTGCCTAGAAAGACCCAACTGAATCATAAACACCACAATACCAAAGCAATAACCGCGACAAACCACTTTCTTGACCGGGGAGGCCAGCCCAGAGGACAGCTGTAATATTAGGATGGTCGATCCAGGTCTCAAGAATCAAAGGTCCAACCGAGTGCACAACCACAATTGTGTTCGAATTGTTCGCGGCCACGGTCTGGATCAGAGCATCACCATTGTGCCATGAGGTTAGGTTGTTGCGATCCCCCTCATTTCCCGCCACGGTAATGTAATCTGAGCATGTACTCGGCACTCAATTACCACTTCCAAAAACGCCATGGAAACACGAGGCGAGAGCCGGACTCACCCTCCCCAGAGTCCGAGTTCACGAATACGATTGCTACATCCTTGTACTGGGCCACAGAGCCGGCAGTGTCAAGATCCCAGTCATTGGAAAACCAGGACACGGTGGTGAGATCCTTGCGACAACGTGCTTGGATGGCTTCCAACGGGGAGATCAAATAAGGAAAATTGGCCGTTCCAGATCCCCTATCCATGTCCAATCACAAAGGAACACAATCAGAATCGATTGCACACAATAAAAATAACGGATTGAACAAACACACCATCCCATAGCAAGGGTTCCCGATACACCGCCACGGTCCGGGAATCCATTCGGACCATTGGGCGGTGGCATCGCGTCCGAACCGATGATGACTAAGGTCTTTGGCTTCTGCAGAGGGAGTGCATTCTGGATGTTCTTGAGTAAAATCGTCGATGATGCAGCAACATCGTGTGCGATTCTAGGCGAGTAAATACTCAAGAATCAGAGGGAGATTCGAGAAAACCAGTTGGGGGGAACGCAACTGTTGGTGCCTAGCGCTGATTACAACGACGTGCTGGTTGAATGGGTCGTCGGGGTGGAACGCGTCAAAATTGACGGGAGGAAAGTCTTGGTCTTGTTTTAACAAGTAGTATGCTGCGAGGATGCGGGTGGCCATATCCTAAATAATAGCCCCTATGGATAGGCATTCTCTTCTTATTGGTGGACAAGCTTACGTTGACGCGCGACTCGGCGATCGTCCCATTGTTACTACACAGAGCCATCGGTATTAGGGGGCAACCCGGTATGTCGCACGAAACTTACACGTAGTCGGTGAGATTCTGACCGAAGTAACTGAACAACCCAATAGCGTAAGCATGCGGGAGATCACAAAGACAGGAGGAAGAAGGTTCACGTTACGTTGTCGTTGAAGCTAAAAAGTCATCCACTGGTAAGCTTTCGGCAGGCACGGTACGAAATGAGTCACATACACGATATCTCCAGGCATTGTCATCTATAATAAAGTGAGAATCGGTTTCAGAGAAATGATATCATAGATCCACGCACGTCTAAACCAGCCTCAGCACTCAAGGTAGAATGAGTAGCAGACCAGTCACTCATGATGTACCTGCGATAGGATCCTTCAATATGGGGCATTATCCCCTAGTATGATCGTGCTCACCCCTGGAATCCAATTTCTCCCTTCAGGATGTCGTTCAAGGCATACTCGTCCTCACAAGCCCACGTGCCATTTACTGCAGGAATATATGTCATATCGATACCCATTGTGGTGAGAGTTCGACATACTTAAGTCTAAAGATCTCTCAGCTTAACATAAAATGGAACATCAAGGACAATAGGAGGACATACTGTAAGAGCACATAACACTGGCAACATCGGCAGCGACAGAGCGCATAAAAGGATGGGCATAAATCTCGTGCATAGTGCGGTCATCGATATTGGAGCTGGAGGTGGTGCGATTGTGCTCCTGCTCGTTGCCGATATAATGCTTAGCAGTTGCTTGGACACCTTGGCTTTGGATTCCAATGATGGTCTCGTAGGCGGATTCTCCAACCAGATAGGGGTCGGCACCTAAATCAACATGATTAGCAGTCTTGATAGGAGACGTTGGATCAGCACACCACTATGGCACAAAAATCATCAGAGATAAGACAAGAGGGCGAAACGAGACACCTCACAATCCTTCCCAGTTGCGACCGGCCTGCGCATTACGACCCATATTCCTGTGAAAGTCCAACAATTCTCAGCGACTGAACCTCTAATTTCCTGACGTAGACTAACATCATGGGACCCTAAATGAAAACAATTATGTCATAAATTAAGCTTCTGCATTTGAAATGAAGACAGACCAGTTGGATATTGACACCCTTGCCCCGGAATTCGGCGCCTACGCAAACACGTGGGATCAATGACGTGAAAACGGCATTAGGTAGACCATCATACCCATTGCGATACCACGTTCTCCTGCACCACCACAGTGAGCACCAAATAGTGATAGGGAATGAGAGCGAACGACGTACGGATGAGATGGCGGTCCCAAGTAGCAGCGGCATTGATTCCCGCTGGAAAAGCCGTTGCGTGATCCGCAAACCTCACACCTAATGGACTATCCTATTTTGACGTATGAATCAGTAGTCACGTGAAGACAAACATGACACGAACCTCCAAGCAGAGTCCGGGGAATCCAATACTTGCTAGAGGCTACATAACTGTTAGCAACAAGGACACACGGATAATGTTAAGGACCGCGTACTGGAATATTCCCAACGCAATGTCCATTCATCCAACCTTGGAAGCGTTCCGTATCAATCCCTCACGGTTGAACTGATTTTGCACTACTGATCGATGGTACTCACCGACACCGGTGGTGAGATTGACGCGTTCCTCGAGAGTAAGACTTGCTACAACTTGGCGAGCACGTTTGACAGGCTCGGCCCATGCGCCGAGGCCGCGCACTGCTGGTGAACGAGTGTGATTTCGAGAGCCCGGCCGAGGAGGAGTGTACGGCGCAGAGGGCATGGGACCGTCCGTTGGGATGGGATATAAAGATGTTACAATAACCTAAAAGACAATGTCACAAGAATGGACGGAAAAAGGCAGGACATACTTCTCACAGTGGTGACGGTAACGATTGTGCCTGTCTCCGGACTACCAGAACCGCAAGCCGTTAGGCATGGCTTCTCAGTGGGGACAGATGGACTGCTCCAAGAGTGGGTAGTGAGATTGGAAAGCTTCGTGGTTGGCTTCCACATCGACGTCTTGGTAGCGTTCCACTTGTGGCCATAAGTTGTTGAATTGGGTGCCTGGCGGTGATGGGGGGATCCAGCATTTGCGCTGCAAGCCAGGAGGATCCAGACGACGAGAAGAGCAATGTTGAAGGTGGCCATGTTGGGGGAAAAAGAAGTAAAGAGGTAAAAACGAGGGGTCTGAGAACGAACGTTACGTGAGGCAAAGCCCTACAAACATCGTGTCATGCCGCCCTCCGCACGCTCGGCGTCCCTGACTTTTTGAATAGAAATTCGTAATGCATTTTTCACCCCACCTTTCACACCCACAAATACACATTGGGTATGGATGGCCTAATGCATGGTGCTGCAAGCACTGATCCCAAGTACCCCTGAGGTTGAACCTGAGAATACAAGGCATCCCCAAAATGCAATGTAATAGTACATACCTTTCGATCCCACGGTTGTCATTTTTAGAGGGAAATGATCATCACCTATTGCTATGTAGCTGTACACAAGGGCATGACCCCGAGGACACGGCAGATTTCAGCGACGCTCATACCATCAGAATAGAGAGAGCAGGTATGTGCACTTTGACTCGTGGGGATCGGCAATACCATTCAATCGGCAGGCCCCGGGTCTCCCTCTGAAATCCGGCATATAGGATTGTGCTTGACACAATGGAGATATGAATTAAGACCAATAGAGGGACCATTAATTCAAGCATGCTGCTAAGGATTTTTGATGATAGAATTTTTTATATTTCCCTAAAATGTTGTAATCATGCAGCCATTAATACTCTACAGAGTTATGTGGCAACTTTGTCCAGAATGTGTCCTGAAAATTCCGTTCCAAATGTAAAACAAACCAGGTTTTATTATTGAGTCAAAGAAATTTCATGCATAGGATTGTCGCAATCCGTGTTTTCATGAATGGCTGCGATGGTTCTGCGTGGCTGTACAGTCCTTCGGAGATTACGCCGAGAAGAAATTTCCTCAATAGCCAGGCGCATACTAGGGCCGATGAGCTGAAGGTGGTTTGTAACCAGTATTTTTTCAAAAATGGTAAAGTAGCCAGAAGAACCAAAGTTGGCGCTCTGAGGCACAAAAAGCCTCTGCATCCCAAAACTTGGATCAATAACCTGAGAACAATGCCGCTATGTTGGAGGAACAGCTTGAATGGCACCAACAGTGGGACACAGCAGTCCCCAAGAAGTCCCACTTAAATCAAAGGAAGACAAGAAGTGAGAGCTTATTGCTGCTCTAAATCATTATAACGGGTGATTGGCAACAAGTATAATGGGGCAAAACAATATTCAGAACTAATACTCCAAGGACATCATACAAATGCATTTGAGCCCTCAGGAAGGCTCTCCAACAAGATGTGGCTGAGATTTTATAACGAGAGGAGGTGTGAACGGAAATTTAATTACAAATCAATCACGTGATGGTACAAGTGTCATTGCCGACCCCCATGTACAGTACAGCCATTTCCAGTCACTGGACCCTGGGCTGTGTGCACACAGCCCCAGGGTCCAGAGGCTTCCGCGCTTCACCGAGTGTGCGAATCGGGTCGGGGTGTAGAGGATATCTTCAAACGATCTCGTCTTCGGAGCATCAAGCTACTGGCTTTCTGTGCCCGTGGTTTCCACATCTCCCTAGCTTGTCCTTTCTCCTTGGGGTCGTCTAGCCAGTTCATACACCACTCTCTTAGTCTTGTTGACCTTTCAGCTCTGAGCGCGAAGCCGAGATGAGGAAAACTCCGCAACTGAGAGCCAAAGAGGTGCATGAATATGCTGATAGCATGAGGTGATTAATCCTTGTTGATCCTCACACTTTCAAGGGAAGTGCTTCGGGTCGTAGGGCAGGGACCGCCCAGTCACATTTGTTCACCCATTCATGGAATCGTCTTGGCTCGTATAGTATTCCCGATCTATGCTCCTACATTGAATCCACTCCTCAAGCCCCCATCAGTCTCCTGAAATGGTGCAAAGGTCGGAATGGATTGAGACACGAGTTCTTACTCCTGAAAGTGGACAGACCGGAAGATGGCGGGACCCTATGGTTGCGTCTTGAGCGTCGGGTGCACGAGAGCGCCTTGGCCGCGAATTGCATCGTCTCATCTGTTCTCTCGGGCGACACTGTGAGTACTTTTGCGCGTACATCGATGTACTCTCCCCTATCAACCTCACATCGGTGATGATAGGTGAAGCTGAGCAACGATTTCTCGCGCTTGTTTGACGCATCGCAAAGCGAAGTCCGAGTTGAGACAGAATTCACTGTCCCACTCCCTCTGGAAACCCTACGCACACTTCTATCCATTCTCATCAAAGAGTCTCCCGATTACAAGCTATATTCAGCGCGTATCTCCTTCTGCATTTCTATGCCATCTATTGAGACAACCATTACCAGGAGAACTGTTATTTTTTCTGTGCAGTCATATACGAGAATCTCGTTTCTGCGGCAGTGGGGTGAACGTCGCTGGCGCTCCGAGCAAGTTTTCCAACTCTTTTGGTCCAAAGATAAAGGCGAGAATCAAAATGCGCATGACTAGTTCTCTGTCAGTCTCTTTGTCAAGTTTATCTTCAGACTGAAGCGTTGATGTCACTATTTATCCTCTCTTTATAGTTCGGAGCTTTCTGATAGCCTTCCCGGACTCAAGGGTCCAAAGGCGCCATATATTCCCTTCCGCCCCCATCGAGCAGCTCTCGACCAGAGCCTCAGTTGTCGAGGAGACGGAACAAGCAGTTGCGAGGCATCTCGTCACCTCTCAGGAGGCACTTGATCCCCGCATTGAAGATGAACCTTCGGCAGACAATCAGATCTCGACTTCCGATCGACCTTCCAGCGCTATTGGGTCTGGGAGGGCTGTCGGGCCGGGTATTCCAGATATTCTTCCACGTGTTCGCCAAGGCGGTCTTCAAGAGATTCCAAAAAATATCCCCCCAGATTTACGTCCTTCCAACAATTCTCTCTTAAGAAAGAAGGCGAGAATTGTTCGTTTCATGAAGTCTGCTGGAGTAGATCCTGGGTCAGATATGCACCCAAGTCATCCGGAAGTTAACCCAGAGATAGCGCGCCTAGACCTTACACCCAATCGGGGGGGGATTTCCGTGGGGATTAATTTGGGGACTGCGGATTCTGGAGTCGCAGTTGCATATGGCATCTCACCACACACGGTTGAGCAGATTCTATGGCCTGGGCCCAATCGTAAGCTACCTACCTGTGTAGTTTATGACGCCAAGGGCCATGTCATTGCGTGGGCCCATGCGGCCCAGGTCGTCCGCCTTGCAAAGGGTTGGATTCGTTGCGAAATGTCCTTTGATTATATTTACATTATCTTATCCCCTGCTTATGCTGACGTGAAAAATAGGTTCAAACTTTTGTTTGATCCTACGGGAGACTCAGACCCGGGAATCCTTCCCGTATGCTCCACATACTTCTAAATCAACACTGCTTGTGTCGCTGACAATTTATATTCAGTCAGGTAAACAGCCAATCGATGTTATAACCGACTACCTGCGCGAACTTTGGCGGGTATGTTTGCTCCTTGTTCTAGTCATTTTTTCCTCAGTAAGGATCATCTTCCCCATATAGGATGCAAAACCAAGGATCCTCGAGTGTGGTAATTCAAAGGAGGACTTGGGTATGTCATCTGGTTCCCCGTGCCTTGTCTCGATGTTCTTTTAGTAATGACATGAGGTTATAGAATCCGCTGATATCTGGCTTTGTGAGGTTCCTGGGGCCTATCTCGGTATGGATATAGCTTGATGCGTCCCATTGGCAGCCATCCCGGCGACTTGGAATGTGCGAAACGGCGAGATGATGCGAGATGCGGCGTATGCTGCGTGAGCACCGGTGTTGGTTATCAAGTCGCCTTGTTGATATTATGTATTCAGGGGTTTGGTGGAGCCCCAAGGCTCCCAGAAAGGCGCAGGTGGTCGGAATCAGTTACACATCATATCGTATGTCATACCTTGTCCATTGTGTACCATTTCTACACTCAGGATTCTCTGTGCTCAGTGAACCAATAGCCAGTGCTGTGCACTGTCTCCTCTGGAAGGATCTGAAGCTCAAACCGGACCAGTCTTTCATGGTGTGCGATGCTAGGGGTGATACCATAGTGCGTCCTTTTCCTTTGTTCTTTCTCCCATCATACAATCAAAGATACTTGCACAGGATACGGCAATTTACCAAGTTTCATGGAATGTGACCCAGGTTGCAGAACGCTGTGCTTCTGGTGCTAGCTTCGGATCACATTTCCTGGACATCTACTTCCAGGCTTATCTGGAAGAGTGGCATAGAACCCGAAATGTTCCATTGAGCGAGTGGAATCTGGCGCATTATATGCATGCTTTCACACATTCACAGAAACTTGGGTTTACTGGAAAGCAGGATGAGAGAGACCTATGTTTTGACTGCTTTGATGTTTCCGATTATTGTAAGTCTGATCATAGAATTTGCATGGCCCAACATTGAACCTCTTTCTCAATAGACAGTACTGATCTTTCCGATGGCGAGTTTTTCAACGGTCAACTTGTGGTGCCTGTGAATGATCTCCAAGAGCGAGTATTTGACCCCGTTGTCGATAAAGTAGCATTTTTGGACCTTGATCTGGGCCTTCCAAAATTCATGGCACATTTTTCAGGTCCTCAGCTTGCTGAAAGCCCAATTAAGGAGAGTGGACTCAGTTGACACCCTCTTTCTTGTGGGTGAGTTTTCTGGAAGCCCATATCTATTTAATCGCATATGGGTATGGATATGGGGTCCTTTGATTTCCCACATATTTTTGTGACTTATGAGATAAATACAGGATACATTTCATGTGTGCATGCATGGTAGGATCGTGAATCCCCCAGACCCCGATATAGCCGCATCTCTTGGAGCTGCGCTATCAGGTATCAGGTCGTACAGAAAGCCTCAGGCAACGGCCAATTGGAGCTCCAACGATCATCGCTCCCAAGAGTTATATCGTCGGGATCAGTCCCAACCTAGCGATCTGGCCTATCGGCCACTGGAACTCAGGAAGTACTGATGAGACCATGAATGCCTTCAATGGTTTTTTTTTGTATGTACCAGACTTGGATAATTGTGCATCACTTGTTGCCTCTCTGATGGGTGCCTCTGCCTTCAGGAACCAAGTATTTAGTGGTCAAGGGTGTATTGTTGAACATGGGAGAACCAGTCTTCCGAGAATTCATGAAGACTTTGTATGATCTGTCAGGAAGGGATGGCCTGCTGTGTAATATTCACCTGGACTTGGATGTTTTGGTTTATTGCATGGTTAGATTCTGTTTTTATTGCCAGAATATACACCTCAGATTCTGCAGAAATATGGCCTAATGGGTGAACTTCAAAAAAAAAACCCTAAAATACTCCTCAGGCATGTCTTAGACATGCCTATACTGAGAACACCTCTTAGGTGGTTTGCAGCTGCAAACTCAAACCACCTAAGAGGTACTGTTTTGAGGGTGCATTCGGTGGGTGGAATATCCTGACAGTAATGAACCAGAGTATGTGAGACATGCAGCCTGTCACCATAGAGCATGGCATCATAGGATATGGGAGAGTTGCACTTTAAAGGTAAGTACATGTCTCCCCCCTCACCTCCTTAGATAGTAGCTGTGCCACTTGGCCAGCTACTGCCATTCCCCCCTTGTTCCCAATTCCTCCCTCCCCCTTTGCTTCTCCCAAGTCTGAAGCAAATCCAGTGCTTAGCTTCATTCATGGCCCTCCCACTCAAAGCCAGTGCCTAGAGTGGTTGGATTACACTTCTCCTTCTGTTCACAGGTCTATTGACTCTGCCTTGTCTAATGATGACAAATACTGCATCCCTTCAAAGTCAAAGGACACATTATTACATGGGGGGCCTAAGGCAACTTCCTGGAGCTCACACAAAGGGGTGGTTGACATCACTGAAATGAGTCAGGAAGTGTAGCCAATGGTCCAAGATAATTAAAGATTGTCATTTGCATCGAAATATAAGTACTATAAGCAATTTATACGCCAAAGTAACCTCTCCAAGAATAAATCCCTATACAAACGAATGGGTAGGTTCAAGAGTAAACCCTGATGCAAACGAATGGGTAGATTCAAGAATATATCTTTATATAAATGAATGGACAGGCTCATCTTCATGCTCACGCCGCAATAGAACCTTTAAGTCTGAAGTCACGACTGCTGCCCCGACAAGGACACCAATCAGGCCATGCGGTCTACTCCACCCCTGCTGCACCGAGTTCCACACCGAAAGGTCGTATCGCGAAAGCTTGATCGTCACCAACTTGGTTTCGCCCGGCACAAGGTGCGTGGATTCGAACCCGCGAAGCACGGAGGGTGGCTCCTCCGCCGACGGTGGGAACTCAAGATACAGTTGCGATACCTCAGCACCAGCCACCGAACCCGTGTTCGTGATATTGTACGTCACGATCACGCAGGTCGGTGCAGCTGCGAAAGTAGCGCCAATAGGGATGGTTTCGAAAGTTTAGGGTTCGTCTCATTACTGTCGAGGGCCGATCCAAATTCCAATGGTTTGCGCTGCCTTGCAACGCAGCGCCTAAATGGCCCTTCATCACCTGTCGCTTGAGCATCGGGGTGCTAGGTAGTTATGTACGTAGCTACTCGCAATTGCCCCGTTGGACAAGCTGCACCACCGGAATATTATCCTCGACGGAACCTACCGATCGAATCGCGCGCTTGAATGCGGCCACGCATCGCATGTTCGTAATCGATCAGAGCTTAGAGAAGCAAACAAAACTCAACCAGGGGGCCCATCTATTAAACGCTGCAGCGCTTCTTCTAGTGTAGGGATTGCTTAATGTAAACCCGGCTGTCCGGTACACCCGGTACCGTCAGTGAGGACCACAATGGTCAAATTAAACAGGTCCAGGTTCGTACGATTGTCCTATAGTACTGGCGTCGCGCGTGTGTAATGGGGGCTTCATTAGGGTTTCCATCAATAAAGGAATTCGGAGTTACCTTAGAAGACACAACTGATTCATAAGGCCTGTCAAGTATAATGGCGACGCTTTTGCGGGAGGAGCCCGAGGACTGGTACATTGTAGGATTTGCGATCCGGCTCAGAATCAAAGGTCACGTGCACAAATTGGTGTTCGGATTGTTCGCGGCCACGGTCTGGATCAGAGCATCACCATTGTACCATGAGGTTAGGTTGTTGCGATCCCCCTCATTTCCTGCAACGGTAATGTAATCTGAGCATTTACTCGGCACTCAATTACCACTTCCAAAAACGCCATGGAAACGCGAGGCGAGAACCGGACTCACCCTCCCCAGAGTCCGAGTTCACGAATACGATTGCTACATCCTGGTACTGGGCCACAGAGCCGACAGTCTCAAGATCCCAGTTATTGGAAAACCAGGACCGGTGGTCATCTTGGCACTGCTTGGATGGTTCACCCCCGGGGGATCAATAAGGGGAGAATTGGCGGTTCCAGAAGTCCCTATCCATGTGCCTCAAGAACATCAGACCGATTGACCGATAAATAGGTTGAAACCCCTCATAGCAGGGGTTCGGATACCACCGAAAGTCCGGGATCCTTCGGCCGTTGGCGTGGGCATCGCGTCGACGATGCATGGATTGAAGGTCGTTTGGTTTGCACGAGGGGTGTTCTGGTGTTCTTGGTACTGTGTGACCGATGCAGCATGGGTGTTGCCCCCGCATTGCCGAATAATACTAGAATGGATGAGGGTTCGAGGAAAAGTTTGAGGGACGCACTTGGTGGTGCTTTGCGCTGGGTGTCTAAGAGTGCTGGCTTGACGGGTCGTTGGGTGCTCCCGCGTAAAATTGCATGAGAAATCGCTGTCTTGCGGTTAAAGTAATAGTGAAGATGCGGTGGCTTTCCTAACGAATGTCCCCTATGGTGATCGTTCTCGTTGTTGTTGGTGGCGCTTCGTTGACGGCGTGATCGGCGATGGTCCTTGCTGTACCAAGCGTGGTGTTAGGGGCGACCGGGGAGGTTTTGTCGCCCCGAAGTTCACGTAGTCGGTGATGACTGCGAAGTAATGACGGTATATCGTAGCTGCCAGGGGCGGTACTAGACAGAGGAGGAGGTTACGTTAATTTATCGCTGAGCTAATAATCTTGGTGGAGCTGTTGCCAGGCATGATCGAAAATGGGCGCATAACAATTCGGTGTCTTATAAGGAATGTTTCAGGACGATGTTCAGAGAGGTGATGGACCAGCAACGTTAAACCGGCTCAGCCACTCAGAGGGGTAGAATGAGTAGCGACCGTCATCATGAATAACCTGCGATAGGATCCTTATATATGGGGATATCCCTATTATGATCGTGCTCACCTGGATCATTTTCCCTTCAGGATGTCGTTCAAGGCATATGTTACGCACGTGCCATTTATGGGGTTATGTCTATAACATTGTTGTGAGAGTTCGACATATAGAGTCTAAGATCTTCTCAGTAATAAATGGACAAGGCAATGGGAGGCATTACTATAGGCATACATGCACATCGGCAGGCGGCGCATAAAGGATGTGGCATAAATCGTGCATAGTGCGTTCATGTTTGGGCTGGGTGGGTACGTTGTGCTCTGCTCCGGTTACCAATGTAGTGTTGGCAGTTGTTGGAACTTGGCTTTGGATTCCAATGATGGTCTCGTAGGCGGATTCTCCAACCAGATAGGGGTCGGCACCTAAATCAACATGATTAGCAGTTTGGATAGGAAGCGGTGGATCAGCACACCACTATGGCCCAAAAATCAGAGATAAAACAAGAGGGGTGGAAAGAGACAACTCACAATCCTTCCCAGTTGCGACCGCCCCGTGCATTACGACCCATATTCCTGTGAGTCCAATTCTCAGCGACTAAACCTCTAATCACCTGACGTAGACTAACATCATGGGACCCTAAAATGAAAATAATTATGTCATAAATTAAGCTTCTGCATTTGAAATGAAGACGGACCAGTTGAATATTGGCGCCCTTGCCCCGGAATTCGGCGCCTGTGCAAACACGTGGGATCAATTACATCAAGACCATATTGAATAGACCATCGTACCCATTGCGACACCACGTTCTCCTGCACCACCACGGTGAGCACCAAATAGTGATAGGGAATGAGAGCGAACGACGTACGGATGAGATGGCGGTCCCAAGTAGCAGCAGCATTGATCCCGGCTGGAAAAGCCGTTACGTGATCCGCAAACCTCACACCTAGAGGACTGTCCTATTCTGACGGTATGAATTAGTAGTCACATGAGGACGAACATGACACAAACCTCCAAGCAAAGTCCGGGGAATCCAATACTTGCAAGAGGCTACATAGCTGTTAACAACAAGGACGGGTAATGTTAAGGGCCGCGTACTGCAATATTCCCAACGCAATGACCATTCGTCCAACCTTGGAAACGTTGGGTATCAATCCCTCACGGTTGAACTGATTTTGCACTACTGATCAATGGTACTCACCGACACCGGTGGTGAGATTGACGCGTTCCTCGAGAGTAAGACTGGCTACAACTTGGCGAGCACGTTTGACAGGACCGGCCCACGCGCCGACTCCTCGCACTGCTGGTGAACGAGTGTGATTTCGAGAGCCCGGTCGAGGAGGAGTGTACGGCGCAGAGGGCATGGGTCCATCTGTCGGAATGGGATATAAAGATGTTACAATGACCTAAAAGACGATGTCAATGGACGGAAACAAGACAGGACGCGCTTCTCACAGTGGTGACAGTAACGATTGTGCCAGTCTCCGGACCGCCACCACCGCAACCCGTGAGGCAGGGCTTTTCAGTGGGGACGGTCCAAGAGTGGGTAGTGTGATTGGAAGGCTTCGTGGTTGGCTTCCATATCGACGTCTTGGTAGCGTTCCACCTGTGGCTATGAGTCGTCGAATTGGATACCCAACGGTGATGGGGGGATCTAGCATTGGCACCGCAAGCGAGGAGGGCCCAGGCGATGAGAAGGGCAATATTAAAGGAGGGCATGCCGGGGGGAAAAAAAAGTAAAGAGGTAAAAACGAGGGGAGGAATATATTATGTCTGAGAACGAGCGTTACGTGAGGCCGAGCCCTTGCAACATCGGGTCATGCCGACTTCCGCGCGTGGCCTCGCTGACTTCTAAATAGAACTCCCATACCCCACCTTCCACCTCTGTAAATGCGCATGGGGTAGGCATGGCCTGCAAGGCGCAAGCAGTGATCCCAGGTGCCCCCGAGCAACCTGAGAACACGAGGGTACTAGTGCATACCTTTCGATCCCGTGGCTGGGATTTTTAGGGGGAATTGATCACCCACACATTAGACTTTCGAGACTGCCCGAACTCGAGCAACCAGATGGTCACCATGACAATGACTCAATGAGTTGTGGCATCGGATGCAAACTGAATTGGAACTCGGATGAAAAGGCCTCTCATCGACGAGGATTATGGTAGCTCCTCAGAAAATAGTGACGACGGAAATGCTCAAGTCGAACGCAGCAAGACCGCTATGCCTAGAAAGAGGCAGTGAGCCAAGGTTCTCATATCTCATCACACCGAATCCGTTGATCGTAATGAGGCATCAGAAAGTTGTTACCAACTCTCCCTCACACATTAGCACCTCCGAGTGCGCGGCGTATAAGTCCATGTGACGCCCACCAACTCTGATTTTCTGCTCACACTGCCATCATCCGACGGTCAATGGGCTACACACATGTACTTATCCACCCCACTTTCCAATGGGCGCATCTATAAACTGCAGCATTTGCTTCACCAAGTAATCCGCGATGCGCGTGAAGTCGTTCCCGAATTGCATTCCCTTATCGAAGGAGGGAATAATGGTACCCGCAGTACATCAAACGGCTCTACCCCTACGACGCCTTCCACGACCGGTGTGGACACCAAGGTAGAATCAGAACTTCATATATCGTTATCTCGCCCAGTATTTCTACGTGCTTATCAGCGAGAAGGGATGCGCAGAGCAGTTAAGCGCTTAGCATCCACTACCGGAGCGTGGGTCTTGATCTGATGATAGCTTATGATGGTTGTTTGTCAGAAAAGATATGAAGCCTCCTTTGCCTGTTTCACAACACAAGGGTCTTTTTAAGTATAGAACTTGCAGCGGGGCATGCCGAGGTATGTCCACTTCGTGATCCCCGACATGAAATGTCTCAAGTTGGCTTCATTCCATCAGTCTCATGCCCTCTCATTGGACTCACCGACACACTGAACTATCTTCGCCAGCAAGGATACTACGCCCAACCGCATTTTTACGCATCTACCGCCTGGGCTCTCCTTCGCCCCCCATCGGTTCCCAACTGTCTCGGAGCTCCCTCCGAATTTAGTTCCAGACCTCGAGAAGCGATATGGCACCGAGCTTCGCCGAATCGGTTGCTTTGACGTTGATCGCATTAGTGTCAGGATCGGTAAGGATGTTCACTCTTGGTCGCTCGGTGGCACGTGAATCCTCTCGCGTGTTTCATGACTGTTGGAGCCCGATGGGGGCTCACTTCTCAATTGTAATGGCTTCTTCACTAGTTACAATAGCTTCTTTTTACTCAGCTTGCGGAACTGAGACAGGTTTAGGAATAATTGTGTCGGGTCGAATCATACTGCTGAGCCAGGTCGCGTCGGTCGAATCGGAAATTGTGAAAGATGTGCTTCACCAAATAGAATGATGAGCGAGCCCACGGATCCCTTTAATATGGGATTTTAGTAAGGTCGTCAATCTGTTGGAAATTCCACGGAGACACATAAACTACATATTGAAAATCCTTTCAATACTTTAGGCCATACGACAATGAATTCGAGGGTGACTAGTGATACAAAGGGTGAGAGGAATCAGGAGAGAATGGGAAAGCATTCGAATGCAGGACGAAGACGCAAAGACGTTGCGAAGGTGGAATCAATTGTGCAAATCAAGGACTGAGATGCTCAGTGCGAAGGACAGTTCGAAAAAGAATGGACGCAACGGAAGGTGAAGAGGGTATTGGAGGGACGGGTAGCGCCAGAGAGACCTGTACACCCAGAGCCGGGGCGCTCGAGAACATAAAAACCCCTTCCCACGAATAGTCTTCGTCATGAGCGCACTATGCTTCCCACAACTGTGGCCTCAGTGATGTGAGGGTGCAATGTTGCATTTCCGGAGATGCCTAACGGGCGGCGTCTGCATTCCATCGGAGGCACCGCCTCTACATAAGCCACGCTCCACTGTATTGGGTCACCTCTACGAATCAAATTTGAGAAACATGTTAGCCAAGATATTCAACAAAACTGATTAGGAGGCTCTTACCCCCCACAAAGCTTCTCGCGACGTTCGCAACAGTCTCGGCCCATAGATCACCCCCCACCTCGTTTACTGGGATATGTGCCGCATCATCTGAGGGATAAGCTTCAAGTATAGGAAGCTTCTTCCCGCTTTCCATTCGGTGTTTAAGGACTGCAAACAATCGATCAGATCCAAAATAAAGGGAATTTCCAGACCAGAGAAGAAACAAACTGGCAGCTAGTTGGTTGAAAGGAAAGTCTTTGGAGACACCGGTCACGGAAAGGCGTGTTAGTTTGGGACACATGATTCCGTGTGCCTTGATCGCATCCTCAGTGACGTCAATCATCGGGGGAAATTTGACAAAGTGAAAGTCGAGGTGGCGCAAATCGGGCATGGCTTCCATTAGTCGTACATAGTCCTCCCAACTGGCATGTTGATCAAACATGTTGGCTAGCCGCAGCTTTGATAGGGCGGATGTTGGCGGCGACGAAGTCGATGTGCATGACAAGTTGGCAGCGAGGAAATCCACTAAATCTCTGATGATTGGCCCTTCACCGACAGGCTCTGTTCCTTCCGCCCCCCAGCGCGACCTCCCCATATCCATCATAGTCATTTCGATCCCGAGTTCCCTGAGATGTGGAGGATATATAAGACGCAGGAATGATCGGAGGTCATTCGAGTGTATGTAAGTGAAGTCCAACACGACCAAGGAAGGCATCTCGATCCCACCACCCTGATCATAGCCGTTGGTGGTGGTGTCAATGAGGAAAAGCTCTTTGAGACATGCGCAGGTGTTAAGCACAAGCCTGAATTCATCACACGACATCCAGACGGACACGAGAGTGAGACATAACAGCTTTGTGAAGACCACATGTAAAGCTGGCACAGGAAGCAAATCAAGAGTTGTAATTGGTTTGTCCCGTTCCTGGAAATATCACCCGGTACATCAGCCTGATATCTCTCCTTGAGGCTGAGGGTGGAGCCAGGGGCTGACTGTTGGATCTCTGCAGTGTGTAAAGTCCATCCGTCCTGAGCATTCGAGACTCTCTAGGGTTGGCACGACTCCTCCACACGCCAAAATAGTTTCCAAATCAGACATCAGTGGGGAGGTGAAAGCTTCAAATTGAAGATCGACTAGACGCCAGATGTGACCACGAAGAATATCAATTGCTTCGTTATTGACTGGTATCGCGTGGTCTGTATCCCAGATGATGGTGAGAGGTGCCGATTTAGATCTCTCCAGAGTTCTATGCATTTCCGCCAGGATGCTTTCACTGTCCGGTCTGTCGGAGTATTCGTATACGAGGTACAGCGTAGTCCACTGGAAGATACGCCTTCCTTTACGAGAATTCGAAGTCAACAAGTTGGGGAAGTACTTACCAGACTCACCGTCTTGATAGCGAGATCTCTCCATAAGTGCGACACACACATTATTGCAAGTTTTGACCGCCTTTGATCTGATAGCTCGAGTGGCAGTATAGCCAGTTCAAATATGAAAGAAAGTATCTCTGAAGGCAGCTTATATACTGTTAAAAATACATACTAAACATCGATGCGTTTAGCAGATAGCCAGTCATCAACAGACGTACCTGGCGCAAGTCCCAGGATACGGTCATCGCCCATTTGGACGGCTTATTTAACGCTCGATTCAGGAAGAGATCTAAATTCTTGAGGGAACTTCGGTATATCCCGAGAAATGATAATTGTGCTGACTAAGCACCGTGTCCCAGCTTTTGCGTGTTTCGCACCATTCGCAAATGACGAAAAGGCAACGGTCTCTAAGTGGAACTTGGGTATGCCGAGGTAGGCCCATATAGTGGCTCCCGACATGAAATACTTAACCTGACTTAATTCTCACGCCCTTTTATATTATACAGAGAACCATCCTTTCCAGTAAGGATATTACCCAGAACCTCGTTTCCACACATCTATGGCTTGGGCACTCCTTCGTCCCCCCTCGGAGTCCCCACTTTCCCCTTCGCAAGTGTCTCGGAGCTCTATCCGGATCTAGTCCATCGAAGACTCGGGGATTTTGCGTCTCTCTGGTTCGTCTTTTCTATATCGTGGATGATGGATGCACATCTTCCCCACCTCAGTACCCCTTCTCGTGTGGGATAAACACTGGGCTTTGTGCGGCCCTGTGCCAATCGACGACAACATAGGGGCGAAGTCACCACCTGGTTTCCTGAAACAGGTAGTCCTAAGGCTTCTTTTTTGGGCGTCGGATTGTATCGTTGCACGTCTGAGTCCCATTGGTGTCGTTCCCCCTCGTGCCTATCGCAATGAACCTTTCGCCTCAACTGGGACGGGAAAAATCTAATTTGGATCGAGGGTCAAACACACAAGTTTAGATATTGTTACACCACTAACCCGATGTTGGCCAGAACCTATTTTCATGCTATGCATCCTGGAGAAAATTGCTGTATAGTAGACAAAAACGCATACAAACCGGGCAGGGCATGCGAGGCATGCGAATGAGGTCGTGGTAGAATGAGCCGCAACGGCGGGCAATTGGTTATCTAATTATGATACCTGATTGGAATGACCAGTGGTCACAAAGACGAAGATAGAGGCCATCCTGAATAAATGAAAGGCTGGTTTTTAATAGGCAGTACGTATACCAGCACCCCTGCAGCAACATGAGGACTGGCGAGCGTGCTTCACCAAGGAGAACGTGGGAAGGGCCCGCGGATCCGTCAACTTGGGATTCAACAAGGGCGGGTGTCGATCTGTTGGAGACCCCACGGAAACGTATAAACTACACGTTGAAAGTCCTTTCAATCCGACTTTAGGCCATGTGATGATGGATTCGAGGGGTAACTACGGATACAAGGAATGGGAGGGATCAGGACAGAACCGAAAATATATGAATGCAGGATGAAGACGCAAAGACAGGGGAAATCAGCTGCGCGGATCAAGGACCTGGGACTGAACTCCTTCCCACGACGAGTCTTCATCACCGGGGCACTATGCTTGCCACAGCTGTGGCAGTGCAAATCGTGTGCTAGATCAAGCCGATTTGAAGGTGCGGCGTTCCTCGTGTTGCATTTCCGGAGACCCCTGAGGTGCAGCGCCTGCACTCCATCGAACGCATCACCGCCATATAGACTAGTCTCCACTGTACTTGGCCACCTCTATGAATCAAATTTGAGATGTGTCAGTCAAGATATTTGACAAAACTGACTTAGGAGAGGCTCTTACCACCCACGAAGCCTTTCGAGACATTCGCGACCGTCTCCGCCCATGGATCACCCCCCACCTCGCTCACTGGGATATGTGCCGCGTCATCCGAGGGGTAAGCTTCAAGTATAGGGAGCTTCTTCCCCTTTTCCATTCGGTGTTTAAGGACTGCAAATAATAGATCAGACCGAAAATGAAGGGAATTTCCAGGCCAGAGAAGAAACAAACTGGCGGCTAGTTGGTTGAAAGGAAAATCTTTGGAGACGCCAGTCACAGAAAGGCGTATTAGTTCCGGACACATCATTCCGTGTGCCTTGATTGCATCGTCGGTGAGGTCATTCATTGGGGGAAATTTGACAAAGTGAAAGTCGAGGACGCATAAATTGGGGGTGGCTTCTAATAATCGTGCATAGTCCCCCCCAACTGGCATGTTGATCGAACATGCTGATTAGTCGCAGGGTCGATAGGGCGGATATTGGAGGCGAAGACGATACGCGTAACAAGTTGGCAGCAAGGAATTTCACTAAATTTCCGATGATTGGCCCGTCACCGACAGGCTCTCCTGTTTCTGTCCGTTCGCGGGCACTCTCTATATCCATTTGGACCTCGAGCTCCCGAGATATGGAGGATATACAAGATGCAATAATGATCGGAGATCATCCGATTCTACAAAAGTGAAGTGCAACACGTCCAAGGAAGACATCTGGATCCTATTACCCAGGTCATGGTCGGCGTCAAAGGCGATGCTGATGTAGTGGAGGAGGAGTTCTTCAAGGCGTGCACAAGTTTCAAGCACAAGCCTGAAGCCATCACACGATATGGAGATGCAGTTAAGGGTGGGGGATAGCAGCTGTGTGAAGGTCGCATGCAAAGTTGGTGCAGCAAGTAAATCAAGCGCTTTAATCGGTTCATCCGGAGCCTGGAAATAACTCACCAGACGTCAGCTCAATGTCTTTGAGGGTGGTATCAGGGGCTGACAGTTGGATGTTTCCGTCCCGTACATGCAAGAAACGTCAAGGTTGGCGTGACTCCTCCACACCCCAAAATGGCTTCCAAATCTGAGATCAGTGGGGACTTGATAGCTACAAGTTCAAGATCGACCAGACGCCAGATGTGACCACGAACAATATCAATTGCTTCTTTATTAGCTGGGATCCCGTGTTCCGTATCCCAGATGATGGTGAGAGGTGCCGATTTGGATCTCTCTAGAGTTCTGCGCATTTCTTTCGGGATGCTTTCACTGTCCGGTCTGTTGGAGTATTTGTAGGAGAGATGTAATGTGGTCCACTCGAAGATATGCCTTCAGTTGTGAGATATCGGAGGTCGGCGACTTTGGAAGGACTTACCAGACTCACCGTCTTGATAGCAAGATCTCTCCAGTAGTGCGACACACACATTATTGCAACTTTTGACCGCCTTCGATCCAGTCGCTCGAGCGGCGGTATAGCCAGTTTAAATATGAAAGAAAGTATCTCCGGAGGCAGCCTATGTACTTTTAAAACCAGTACTAAAGATCTATGCATTTAGCAGATAACCAGTCATCAGCAGACGTACCTGGTGCAAGTCCCAGGATATTGTCATTGCCCATTAAGACGGCTTATTTGACGCTCGATTCACCCTGATCCACAGGCGCAGAGGAAGAGATCCAAATTGAAATGGAATGTCGTACATACAGGCTCCCCTTGAGGTTCGGTGCAGACCCCAGTAAGGCACAGGTGTCTGACCACCGGAAGCAAATTAGTCTAGGCAGACGTGCGTGACGCAGAGCGTGACATTGCCTATAGGCTCTGTGGCCATTCTGTGATCAACCTGTCTGCCGCCGGGCCTGTAGCAGACAGCCTAGACATCCGCTGATCTCAAGTCTCGTCCAGCTCCAATTGTGCTCAAGGGCATGCACTAGGAATTGTGTTTCCAATGTGGCGTCTCTATCGTTCATCTAAAATACACAGCACACCCCCCAGATCAGTGATTTAATCTAGTCCGAGTCGGATTAGGCCCAATCACTAAAGGGGAAGCGCACAGCAGCTCTACGCTTATAGTTCACAGTAGTACCAACACACGCTATCTCCGTGGTATATAAATGGTTTCGAATAAAAAGGGTAATGACCGTAGACACACAACAGAATGTCCAGCAGGGTTAAGGAATGAAATGACCGATCCAATGTAATGGGTGTACGTGATGGGAACCAGATCACGGGTTTGAGGCGGATGCCAAGAAGTCAAAGTTGAGGGGGACAACACCGGCCACAGTGGTATTATCGGAGACCTTGTGGCTCGAGGTCTATAGAATGGGGGGAAAGAGAAGACCATATCAGTTATCAATATCACATCTGCGGCCATGCCTTCCGTTACGTACAGTGACAAGGGCAAAGACAACACCTTGCAAACCCTGAGGAAGGGTAGCTTCATTGTTGCAGTCGATCGGAACGATAGTTGTAGAAAGACCAGAAAGCAAGGCAAGGAAGAATGGGCCCTCTGAAGTGTCGTCCTTGAATGTCAGTGTCACCTGTAGACGAGGGGTCAACATATCATCCGAATGTATATACGGAGGCTAAATTTGGGCATACGTTTTGTCCGGGAACACCGGCGGACACCTTCAAGGGAGAGAACGGCTTCGCAGACAGGGGCGGATTGGTGGCGGGGCAAGAAACAATAAATCCGTTGACAATAGAGATAATCTGGTCCTGGTCGAGAGGGACGTCGAAAGATCCGCTCCATGGCGTACCATGGAGAGCCGAACTGTCGATCCAGCTAGCCTGACGGGCCTCGGTGCTCTGGATACTGCCGGCCGTTTTCCTCAGTTCGGGAGTGGAGAGGAGCGGGCCGCTGCCGAGATATGCTGCAACCAAGTATTAGCAGAGGGACGAACATATTGAGATTGTTATGGCATGAAGCTCACCAGACACACCCCCGGTTTCCAGGGCACTCGCGAGGGCAACGAACGACTTGGGGTCGTGATCGGGAAAGCTACGCATATCGGGCGTCGATAACACGAATATGCGCGATTTCCGAGAACACTCACGAGTAGGTGCATGGCTTCGTGGCCGCAATTCCCAGAGCTTTCTTCAAGAGCTTAATGTGGGTGGCCTCGTGCTGAGCAATTTGACTGATTCGGCCGCGAACGAAAGTAGGGAAGCCAGCTTCAGTGAAGCTAGCCTCGCTGTACTTCTTCAACCCCTCAGTGCTATGCGGCAGGATGAGCACATTAGGTTACACGACGAGATATGGAGATGGACGCACTAGAAGGCATTTTCCAAATACTCGAGAGTCAAAGCAAAGTTCAGAATTTCGGTGTCCGTGTTGCCGCGCTTAAAGGGTGCGGCGAAGGCCAGGGAACAGAGAGTGAGTACGAAGGCTAAAGGGAAAAACATGACGAGTGACGAGAAGAAGGTAAGGAATGAAAGGAGAGTTACTGACAGCTTTTGAGGACAATGGTTATATAAGGGCAGTGCTGTTGGGCGTGTAATAATTACTGATATTAACTCTGTAGCAATACAAACAGTAATAAGACATTAATAGGTCATCCAGTGCTACCCAAAGGAGAACAGCATCACTGACCCCAAAAAGGAACTATTTTGTTCCTGTACACCATCACGTTGACACGGAAGCGGGTCAGACTATTCGAGCGTAGACCTTGATGATCCCAAGCGATTCAGTTTATCGGCAGCCCGTATGATGTTGCCGAGCCGACCACTCGAGAGACGGAGTTCCTGATGCGCGATGATGCTGTACATGCGGCATGCAGGCTCTGCTTCAAAGTGATCGGTAAAGCCACGGCGGCTTGCTCGGTGCTTCACACTCGCTTCAGGAACTGGTAAGAGACGGTTGATGCCATCGTTGCCGTGGCCATCATTTGATTGGCCGAGCGCAAGGCTATTCGTATTATCCGTAAACGCCCAGTGCTGTCGGTCGGCAACCTCCGTTCTCGTGACTCTCAACAGTTTCGCGTTTCGCGCCACCTCCTTACCATCGGACTACCGCCCACGTCCGGATGAGCACATCGACCAGTGCTGAAAGGCAGTGGTTTTCAGTGTGGTCTTCCGCTGTGGCTGCCGCTGGTGCAGGTTCCCTTGCGACCATTGCAGGGGCAATACTTTATGCCAGATTTTTTCGTCGTATCCCTACAGCAGAAGCAATAAGACCCTCAATGATTGCTCGTAAAGCATGGATAAAAGGCATCGTCACCAGGTACGTTGGATATTTTAACCATTCTCGGATGTGTCAACTATTTACAGGTTCCTATAGCGTCGGCGACGCCGACAATTTTCGACTTTATCACACCCCTGGCTTATTCTGGAGATTCCCCCTCGGCTTTCGACACGTTCCAACATCGACCAAACGTGGGTATGAGGGTGCCATCGTTTTAGTGCTCACAGTTCCCCTGACGACATCGGCCTCTAGAGCTCCAAAATCAGACAGTTCATATTCGTCTGGCCGGAGTTGATGCGCCAGAGGTTTAGTTCCAATTTATACCTCAATGTAGTGATGCCACCTATGCCTATTTGTTCAGGCCGCCCATTTTGGCCGCCCAAGTCAACCCTATTCTGCGGAGGTATTTAGAATGTCCAGATAAATTTCTTTTGAACAACCTATATTCTCACCTTGGACTGTTACCCCTGGACCGCCACAAGGCCCTAGCATGGCTGAAGGCACAAATCGAAGGAAAATGCGTGTATTGCCAACTCGGTCGACGCGATCAGTATGGTCGAATCGTATGTTATCCCCAATAGGGTGTTTCTTCGTGCTGATTTCCGTTCCTTCGCTTTCGGTTTCCATGTAGGTCGCCAATGTCCACTTCGTACCGAGGTTTTTACCGGCATCGCTCTTTACCGGGAAGAGTGTCAGTCTGGAGATGATACGTGCTGGCTGGGGCACCACCTACCTGCAATCTGGAGCAGAGTACGGCTCAGTAGGGAAAGATGAATACCTCCGGGTTGAGGAACAAGCAATGTTAGATCATCTCTTCGCTTTGCATCTGGCGTTGTACCACGCACTCATGCCGCTCGCCTTACTTTCCTTGTTATCTTTTTAGAGCTACTCGGATGGGGATGTGGGAAAGGGGGACGAGGAGCGAAACACCAGCGCAGTACAAAAAGCGTTTTGCCAAGGACCCATCTGGGGCTGAGTCCAAGTTCCAAATCAGTGCTTCCCACAAGGTGCCGCAGAAGAGGACAACCTCATCCCTCATTTCCTTATTACTTTCTTGGCGGAGACCAACGCGAGGACGACAACGATCAAAATGATAATGTTCATAACTTATAGTCCATGATTAGACTCGTCCCTGGGACATATTTTGAGACTTGCATGTCAACACTAACAAAAATATGTACCCCTATCATTATTATACATGATTGCCTGTACTATGGACCTTCCATGACGACATCATCGATTAAGTGTCGCTGAATATCCGATTTGATCCTTTTTATTTTAGCTCGCAAGACGGCAACAGAATCCAAGAAAAGTCTCTCCGGGGGTATACACCCTGTGGACTCGATGCTAACTACAAACGCGCACAGATGGAATGCTCAGTACCAACCTAACCACACCGAAGAGACCTAAACGACCACTTACAAAGGAAATAGTCCCGAATACGCGTGAGTTCGACTTTGTCCTTGAATTCTTCATGACGTAGGACTTCCCGGCTCATGGTCTCCTTGCGCGGGTGCGCGACGATGACTTCGTCTTCACCCGTCCGCGGGTTCCGTCGCACGTCGATCACCCCCGGAGCGAAACAGGCCTGGAATTTCCGCGCGTGCTGTGGTGGGATGGGCTCACGAATGATTATGTGGGGGAGGAGGCGGTACGACGCAGTGGCTGGAATGGATGATACCATTAAGTGCCGATTGGGGTTGCGTGACATAAGTGTGAGTGACGCACCGACGGGGGACCACTTTGCATGCATGTCCCCAGTGCCTTTGCAAGCATGCAATGTTGCCTCTATCTCCTGCCCACAAATTACCCCACATTTTCGTTGAGTCAGTATTCATTGGAGAAAGCGAGGGGGGGGGGGGCAAACGACAATGGTTCAAGTACCTGGCCAGGCCGTAATTTAGCTAAGAGGATGTCGCCATTAGCAGGTCTTGGTGGCTTTTTAGCCAATCGAGTCACTTGCTCTCCCTCCGGTTTAAAAATTAAGTCACGCGAGTACACTAGACCAAAGTGCAATAATTTAGTGGAATTAATGATTCGAGGAATGGACCGGGTTGGCACCATTTGAATGAATATACAGCTTCTCTGGATCTGTTTCGCCCTTCACTGCATTCTTGTTGCGTTCGCACTTGACGTTCAAGTTGAACACTAACGTGTTTCGGTCATTAGGGCCTGCGACCAGATCTAAACAGTGCCACGCCCCTAAGCATTGGCATCGCGCGAGTCTGCGAAAATCGCATATTACCGGGCATAGTGAACATGTGGGGATCCACAGCAAGTGGTACTAGACCGATACGTTGGCCTAGAATTTCATCGTGAACGACGGAGGTGTTGTTGAACAGATAGACGGTTTCGATAGCCATCGTCGGGACCTGGTCATACAGACCATCTCAACAGCACGCCAGCATGAAATGGATGGTTATTCATACCTCAGCAATAAGGATGCGACGAAAGGCATTGCGATGGACGCGTCCACACCGACGAGGTCAAATTCGACAGTAATTTGAGACATACGCTGGATTTTGACGGCCAGCTTCTTTTTGAATTGCTCCAGATTCCAGAGATGTTGTTCCTCTGGATTATGCCCAGGAAAATCTGTGCTTGAAACCTAGAAATAAATGCAATGTGTATCGCTGGTGGCCGACGGATGTGAATCTGGCCCACATTAGACACATATTCTCCATGATATCGAACATGTCGTCGAGGGTCGTCTAGGGAAGTCATCAAGAGCAAATTTTAGTATTAGTCACGTGTCACTATATGGACGATAATGAACGCGGGCGCTGGTCCTCTTTGCGACAGAAACTGGGAATGCAGAGGATGCGGCCGAGCGAATCGGGAGACAACTCAGGAGACGACACTTTCGCACGCGCACGGTGGCAATGGACGCGTTCGATATAGTGCGGATTGGGTTCACCACTAAACAGACGACGATGCTGACCACTATGACAGCCGAATTTATTCGACGAGAATCTCGTTCTCTTCGTCTGCTCTACGACTGGTAACGGCGCCGAACCACATAATATGACCGCTTTCTGGAACGCGCTACTTCGTGCAGACCTCCCTGCAGATCTTCTGGATCATCTAGACATTGCAGTCTTTGGGATAGGCGATTCTAGTTATGAACGCTTTTGTTGGGCCTCGAAGAAACTCCACAGACGTCTGCTGGCTCTTGGGGCCCATCAAATTCTCGATCGAGCCGATGCGGACGAGCAGCATTATTTGGGGTTTGTGTGTATCACTATCTATTCCTCGGAGGCGCATTCTTACTCTGTGCATCAGTGTCAATGGTACACTTGATACATGGCTTAAATCTCTGGGTACCGCTTTAGATGAATTATACCCACTCCCACCTCACCTCAGCATCCTTCCCGACGCCTCAACTCCCAACCTCGACTCGAATTTCTGCCTTTTCAAGGCCCCAGTTCCGTTCCATTAAAACGAGGGAGCACTTACAAGGCATGCCTTGGGTCTATGCGGCGTATCACCCATCCCGACTGGTTCCAGGATGTGCGACACATTGAATTCGATGTGCTTGATGACATTTCGTGAATACAGTCGCCTTCATTGCACTTTTTCAAAGTTCATTTGACTAGCATTAATCAGATACGAACCGGGGATGTGGCAGTCCTATTTCCTGCGAACGATCCGGCAGATGTCAACTATTTCATCTCCAGACAAAACTGGGAAAGCATCGCCGATAATGTGTATGAGATTCGTAATGTGGATCGAGGTGTGCATTGTCTCCGCCCTGCTAGTATAATGTTCTTCCATCCTGAACACAATCCGCCAGATCGACCTGTTCCTCAGCACATACCGATACATCTGACTCTCCGGGAATTGATTACTCAATACCTAGATATTGCGGCCGTTCCTCGGCTCTCATTTTTCGAATTTTGCAAGAATTTCGCAGATGACGCGAGAGAGCGCGAAAGGCTAGAAGAGTTCTGCTCCCCAGAGGGACAGGTGACTTTGTCTCGTACGGTATTCAAGCTTGTCAGCATCTGATCGTGAGAATTCTGATCAGGACGATCTGTTTGATTATTGCCAACGGCCCCGACGAACGATTTTAGAAGTCCTTGCCGAATTCAAGTCCGTTAAAATACCCCTTGATTACGTGCTCGATGTATTCTCGGTTATCCGACCCCGCAAGTTCTCTATCGCCAGCGCTCTCAAGGTCTGTTTCACCTGCTGTTTTTCGGTTCCGAGGTCCCCAGAGCCACTAAAAGGACCCCTTGACGTCCCTTGCAGGCGCATCCTGGGAAAATCCAGCTCTGCGTTGCCATCGTTCGATATAGAAGTTTATCGCTCAGGGTGCCTCGGAAAGGGCTCTGTTCTAATTGGTTGACTCGTTTACGGCCCGGTCTGTACTCTTCGTTTCCTCCCTATCTAGACAGACATGATTGAAACTTGCCCCAATTGGCATTTCTCACAGGCGACGAAGTAGAGATAGGGCTGGAGCGAGGGACCCTTGCTGTACCTGAGGACAACTTGAAACCAGTCGTTCTCATTGGACCCGGCACCGGAATCGCACCGATGCGGGCGATACTCGAGCATCGTGTAGCAATGCGTGCCAGAGGTGAGAGAGATTCCTCGCTTTTGTGTGTAGGCCACCGCCACTAAACGACCGTTGCGCAGACAATCTCTTATATCTTGGATGTCGTTCCATTAAGGCAGATTTTCATTACCATGACGAAATGGCGAAGTACGCGGACGCGAAATATCTGTCCTGGAGGGTCGCTGCGTCCCGAGATCAGGTAGAGACGCCATTTTCCGCAGGAATCTTGAGATTGGCCCTGATCCACAATTGTAGGACCACAAAGTTTACGTGCAAGATGAGATCGCCCGTGATTCCACGCTCCTTCACGAGTACGTTTACAACCGTGGGGGCAGTGTTTATATTTCTGGGTAAGTCAACGTTTTGAACCAGGCGTTTGATTTCCAGCTTCTGAAAATTTGCAAATTCCTCCACCAGGTCGTCGAATAAAATGCCTGCTGCTGTGAGGAAGGCAATCGAAGGCGTATTGCAGAAGACGAACGACTGGACAGATATCCAGGCCAAAGAATACATCCTGCAGATGGAGAGAGAAGGGAGATGGTCGGAAGAAACGTGGGCATAGAATGACTGGTGAGGACACAGTATACAGAGGCGTTCATGACACATTTACATGTGGGTTCGGGCCACACACGTGGCCCGTTCGGGGTTATCCCCACGCGAGGCAATTTCAGCTGACATTTGGCCACGTCTCTAAAGCATGGCCAAAGGGGATATCATTACACACCCTCCGCCACAGAAACCCAGATCGCCCTGATTTCCCGTCTCGTTTCTCCCTTTGTCTGCTGGATACGCCGGGCCGTGTCTACCCATGTTGCACTGCTTGCCATACACCCTTGTCGGGGACTGATCACTAGTCATTCCAATGATGCTTCAAGTGGCCCATCTCCCTCTCAGCCCGCATCTGCGTTCCTCTTGGGCCATGTCTTTGACTCTCTTCACCATGCATGCTCTGTCTTAATCGCTTGTCTGGTGGCCCCGTATTTGTGCGCCATGACAACGCGATGAATGAAATTTCAATGAATCTGGGATTAAAACATCCTCGACTCGACGGGTTAATGTTAGTTAATTAATATAGCTATAGAGCCGTTGAAATGTGGCCGGTGGAAGGTTTCGCTTGCTATAGTGGCCAGAACACCTGGATCCGAGGCTACGAGTGGTAATGATCTTCGCGGCTGTCCTACTCATCGCAACGTGGTCTATATTGCGACAATTAGGCCCTGCGTAGTCCGCGTGTAATCGTGAACAATCGATCCCCGTGCGTGAGGTTCACGGGTTGCATAGCCACTATCTCGAGCAAGGATACTGCATGGGGTATCCGTGCCAAACTGTGGGAATGTTTACTTATCTGCTGCATCTCCTTGAGGTGTGTTTTCAGTGACCTCACGGCTCATGTCATATCAATCACTGGTTTTGCTGGGCTTGTATCTCTCACCACAAATACAGGGCGCTTCCTTGGGCGCTTCAATATTATTTCTCTTTATTTGCAATCGTTTCATTAATGGACAATTCGTGGCGTTCGAGTTCCTTTTATGTGACATTCTTTAATTCGGCGCCCACGACTACCCATATTCACTCAGAGCCGGCGTTATCATTCGGCGCTCCAGACACTGCACTAAGCACCACGATCTTCAGCATCACTGTGTTGGGCCCAACGTCACATTCCTACAACACCTCCTTCAGAACAAAGGATCCCTCTTATTTCTGCTGGAGCCCAGGGCATATTTGCCCGCCGTGCCATGGAATTCAGATTGACAGCAGATCATTGGTATACGATCCCCCTCCCGAAAATCGAAGTATTTTGGTTATGAATGTATGCGTTTCCTTCACGCATACGATTACAGTGCTCATCATCTGCCTTGACAATGGATGTTACTCGGCCCCGAGGTGGGAACGACGATAGGCGTTAAAGAGACAATGAGTGGGTGGGAGTTACAGTGCCCGTGGTTAGGTTGTGCAGTGGCAGAACCGATCATCCTAAAGTTGGCGATTCTGGTGCATACATGCCCCGCGCGTACCCTACTCTGCCACCCATCTAGCCCTTTCGTCGCCACTGCAATTGTGTTCCTAACTCCAACCCTTAATTCGGTTATCTCCGGCATTTGATTCCGTTTCCCCGACTATTGTTCAAGCGCCTTTGGCCACTCCTTTCTCCCCTCCCCTCCGTGGTACAGGCCATACAATCATGGTAACCCAAATAAATAATTATACGGTGTGAAGTGGCCCCAACTCACGCGTGATCAAAGTCTCTTGGCCCAACAGCTATGCGTCGCCTCGTGCGCGAGATGGCGACCTTGCGTTCGAGCCCGCCTGACGGAATCCGTGTTACAACAAACGAGGAAGACATCCTCGATTTCTGCGGTATTGTTCAAGGCCCAGGCAAGCGATCTGGATTTTCAAACGCTTGATTTTGCGCTAATCTCAATGCAATGACAGAGGGAACACCCTATGAAGGGGGTTATTTCCGGATTGGCTTCAAGTTCACAGAGGAGTTCCCCGCAGCACCTCCCAAATGTTCGTCCCTGGCTTTACTCTCATATGCGTCTCGATTTGACAGTCGAATGCCACTCTGTACCCTAAGGCACGATGTTGACCAGGATTTTCCACCCGAACGTTTCCAAATCGGGCGAGATATGTGTGAACACCCTTAAAAAAGATTGGAAGCGCGAGTATGGGATTACGCATATCCTCGTGACGGTTAGCTTCCAGGTTTTCCTTCCTCTATATGTTATTAACCTTTCTATTGCAGATTAAATGCCTCCTTATCTATCCAAATGCGGAATCTGCCTTGGACGAGGCGGCTGGAAAACTGTTACTAGAGAACTACGACGAATACTTCAAGCATGCAAAACTCATCACCAACGTGCACGCGAAGCCAAAAACTCGCCCGCCCGAATTCGATCCCCCCTCAATAACCACAACACCCGCCCCTGCCACTCCATCCCTACCAGGACCTCCGACCACCTTGCCAGGACCGTCACGGTCGTCGATACCCCCTATCGTTGTAGAATCGCCCATCAAAGCACCACAGAAAGTCTCTTCCACCGTCCTTCTGCCTACCCCCGAACCCACCGAACCCTTACAGCTCTCACCATCCAACAACAACTCACGGCTACCGCCCACTGCTCCATCCTCCTCTACCTCCATCACAGCCTCTGCAGCATCACACAAGGATTCCCCACATGTGCAAAATGATAACCCTGGTCTGCCTGGTGGGCCACTACAGCCCGCTGCCGGGAATGGGAATACGAACGCCCCCTCACTCAAGCGAGCCGCTATGGTGGGTGGTGTGGCGAAGCGAAAAAAAGGCCTGAAGAGATTGTAGAGTGTATTTCCCCTGTCGACTTTGTGTTATTCAGTCTCCATTTCTCGTCATTTTTTTTTCTCCTTTCTTTTACTCCTCGTTATGCGGTCATCGTACATATGTCTCATCGTATATAGCTGGTATGGATGTGTGCTACATAATAAGATGTGGTGGATCTTCCTTCGCAAAAGTATGGTCCTGAAAAGCGTCCACGATGCTCTTCTCACTCTGCAGCATTGCGCACGCGAAGTAATGTCCATCCAATTCTGGTACGCTGAACGGAAGGACCTGCGTTGTGCAGAGCACCCCGTCCTCGTCCTTTACCGTACCGCCATCAGAGTCCGCCATGACAGTCTGCTTCGTGAAAAAAAGATCTTTGGGTATCCCGTCGATGGCGACACGCCCCCTCCGGGATTCGTCCAGCAGGGGAATGGAGAGCCGCGCGCAGAGCTCGCGGAATTCAGAGGGGAGGGGGGCACCGATGGTGAGCCGGATGCGTTTGGATTTTCGCAGTTGCTTTCGGAGGCCCGATGGTATTGCGTAGGGGATATGGCGCTGTTTTTTTTTGATTATTTTACTTCATTTTGTTTGAAAAAGAGACGTTCGTTCTGAGAAGGTGAGATCGTTTTACGCACAGTAATAGTTATTTCCGATGCGTGCAGAAAGGTGTGTTGGGAGGGACGATGTAGCGCTATCGGCGGTCGGTCGTGAGGAGTGTACAGAGCGTCGCCCAGTATGGGAGCTGGGATCGCATTTCAGGAATGTCAGGCGACGCGTATACGGAGGAATGATTCGAAAAAGATCAGCCGCACCTTGAAGGCTCAAAGCACAGTGTAGGCGAAGTTGATGCTTGAGGCCGGTATGAAGATTCAGGCGAAGTAAGGATATGGGGTGTGTGGGCTATCGACCTTGGGAAGTAAGTGTTTTGTAGAACCCCCCGAAAACCCAAATCAAGCCGTGTCGAGCCACTCACGGAAGAAGCTAATATTTTCCAGTCCGTCATCGCTCGTTTGGCTTTGGGGGCATCGACAGGAACGATGTCGGGCCGCCCATCGTCGCTCGTCCACCCGGTGAGGAGGAGACCCGAGGACTTGCCCTGGAACGCATTTGTCCGGGTATCGACTAGGGCAAGGTACATCTTCCCTATAGAGCGTTCCGAAAATTGTCGAGATAAAGATTTAGTGGCTGCCTCTGTCTTGGTCAAGATTAGACATCCAGTGGTAGACTTGTCCAAGCGATGCACAGTGGATAGGGAACGTATTGGCAGTTTTTCTCTCAGGTCTATTGTTTGGGCGCCGGGAGGGTGAGGAATGAAGATGCCATTCGAGACGGAAACGTCACCTGCTAAAGTTGGGACGATACTTTGGGCCTGGTGGATCGTAAACATACACAAGGATACGCAGAGGCAGAGGGGGTAACCACCAATGCACCTGTTTGGATACATCACAGGATCGAGTAGATTGGGTGATGAGACCATTGGGTTTGTTGAGAACAAGAACTTGTTTGTCCAAGTAGAGGACTTCAATGCCCTGACGGCGCAAGGTTCGCACCGCAGCCAAAATCTTCCCGCTCATGTTGGAGGGCAAATTTTACCAAATAGATTCTTGCTCGAGCAAACGAACTCCTAGAGCCTTTAGTTGCGAACAATAAATCACGTGATTGAAACGCGCCCTTCGACGGCGGCGATGAAGCTCACTGGGAGCACTCAGATCCTTAAAGCCCCAAGGCGTTCACTTTATCCCTCGATGCTAGCTTGGGATTGCAATGGTATGGAAATAGAATACATGAACACAGAAAACCAAGAGGACACTAGATTTACAATTCTAAATTGAGGTGCTTAGTGAGAGCCTCTGAAACCAAGGGATGCCCAACTTACTTTGCATCGCCGCAATATCGGTACTCTGGACATAATCCTCGAACTCAGCGATCTCCTCTTGAAGTTCGTCCAAGGAAATCTTGTCGTCCTCTGTGGGGGTGGAAATGATAAGCAAGAGGTAGAACCCTCGAGGCGCAGATACCGACCGATGACAAGGTTGATTTGGAGCTTCTTGATCCCGAAACCAATCGCAACCAACGAGGACGCGCCCCAGACGAGACCATCTTTTATAATCGAACGGACAGATTCCTCAAGTTTCTTCATGTCTGTCTCATCATCCCACGGCTTAACATCCATGGTCACCACGGACTATGTTTTCCCTGTTAGTATTGATAAAGACTTGAGTTGAAGATGGCAGCATACTTTAGCGACAGGCTTCGCCTTCCCAGCCTTCTTCTCGTTGTACGCGGCAACACGTTCAGCCTTGATACGCTCAGCCTCGGCGTCCTCATCCTATACGGAGAAAAAAATCATCATCATGATCAGCGTCGGACATGAGGCAAACCCAAGACATACGGACAACGAACCTCATCCGATCCGAACAAATCGATTTCCTCATCTTCATCGGCGGTGGGAGTCTCAGCAGGGGCCACAGAAGCACCGGCGCCTCCAAAGAGTTTGGCCGCAGCAACCTTGTCGCCCGGCAACGTGGCGTGCTCACTTTCCCAGGAAGCGATGTGCTCGTACCACCGCGCGGCATGGGGGTACTCTCCAGATGAGGGGGCAGACTTCAGGCGGTGAACACGCCAACATCAGCCTGGGAAGGGGAGAATCTGGGAGACAATCGATGATCGCGATCAGACAGATGTCGACGAGAAAAAAAAAAAACAATCCAGTAGAGAATAATGATGAAAGATAGGATCAGAGAGCTTGGAATTAGCTGTCGTCAATGAATGAGCGCGGGGTCTTAAGCCGCTGCCTCGGAAACACGGACCAAAGCGTAAACTCATCACGGTCGAGAAAAAAAAAAAAAAGGTATAGCGAAAAGTGAGAGTAAAATGCTCACTTACCCCTCGATATAAGAGCGAGTGGCAAGATGCTCCTCAAGTTGTTTGAGATCAGAGAAAGCCATGAGAGTCAAGTAGAAGACGAGGAAGATTCGGGAAAGATGATCTCGCTTTTTAAACTTTAGAGCGAGCACGGCAATGTCCGCCGGATGCAAAGTAGAACGACGTGTTTGAGGGACTAATTTACATATGGAGAATGTGATGGATGTGTAGTGCACAATGCAAATGCAAATAGTGAAGGAAAAAAAAAAGAATGACAGTCGGAGGAAAACGGCGACGGAGAGCCAGACATCGGACAACAGGAAATCCAATCGAACCATCGACTATCGCACCTTTCAACGTTAGAACCACAACGAGACACTCGCACTCGTCTCCTCGCTTCTCATGGCATGCCACCATCCAGGGGGGAATACCAGCAAGTCGCCTGGTTCGAGCACGGCACTCATGGCATGCGGTTGAACGTGCGCATAGAATAGGGGGAACTTGTTTTTGCTGTCTTCTTCGGGTTTGAATATTTTGACACGCGAAGTATTATGTAAACCAGAGTTCCCGGTGTTCAAGGATCGACCTTTGATTCCATCGTTGAACGAGGACAAGGGCCAGGAAGGTGGAGTAGGGGAGCCGACAGATGAAACAGTAGACGATCGTGATGACGGAGTCGGGGATCCAGAGGTATATGAGCCAGGGGGGCTATAGGAAGACGGGGGGTATGGATACATTTCTTTATCGAATTGGGGAGGGGCCAACCAAACGGTCTTTCGACCAACGACTTGTACTGTACCGGTCGAAATGATTTTAATAAACATCCCCATCATAGAATCTTCAGGCCACTGACCATAGCAATTGTAATAAGGGTCCTAGACGGGATGATCATAAACCGGTAAACAGGTGCCATAGAATGTAATATCGGTTCTCGACAATCACCTTGTGTGCGGGGGTGATAGTACCCTTTGGGCCAATCCAGCTATTTATCATCAGCAGGTCTTCTACCCCAGGTGGGTGGTATTCAGGAAACCATGGCGGGGCAGAGACGGCGGAGTAAACATAATCAGGGATGATGATATCACCTCGTAGCTCGGGCATCTGGTTGATTAGATCATGCTGAGCGAGATAAAAGGTTTCTCCACGCCATTCTTCCACCACATTAACGGTAGGAGGGGGCAAGTTCCTGTTTAAAGGTGGGCGTCCTCTTCGCTTCGGGGCATCGGGGACGGGAACGCTGGGTGTGTCCGAACGAGATCCTTGTGAGCCAGGGGGAAGAGGGAGAGCGGGGGATGGGACCGCCTTGGGGGCGCTCGAAAACGACGACCGTATGCAAAGCAGATCAATGAATGCTTCCCAATCCATTAGCGTGTTCTTCCACGATTCGGACGTGTAATCATCCCCAGATTTCGACGTCCTCTCGACCGGAATCTTGCGACCAAGACCGCCAACGTTGCGCAAATATTGAGGATTTCCCCAATTTGCACATGCGCGCCAATCGGCTGCATATCGAGGCACAATGAATGGTTTATCCCAAAATCTTTCACGATACTCAATGACAGAAGGTGGGTCGATGAGACGAACGATATTGCGAGCGGCAGTGACCAGTGGAGGTGAGGTGCGACTAGTGATTGGGGTGGATGTGATTGATGACGGACTGGATACCCCAGTTCTCACGGATCGTTTGGGACGTTTGGAAGTGCGCAAGTCAGGGGGTGCTGATGTGTCATCGAATGAAGTGGGATAAGGGAAATTCGGTCCTCTACCAGAAGATGATGCGCACGCGGGGTCGTTGAGAGGGACATATTCCTCCTGTATGCGCGCAATGGCATCATGGCACATGTCAAGCCTTCCCGTACCCGGGCGCCAGCGATGATAATAACCTCGTCCAACATGCCGATCAGATCTTTGTAAAATTTATCTCCTCGATGAGGCTCGATAGTGAGGTCCGCCAAAACAATCAACAAGGAACTATCGGTGAATAATCGACGCCAGGCACCCATTACCAGGGTGTGGAGTACGGTTGTCATAGCCGAATGGGATTGCTCTCGATAATGGCGAAGCTTTCGCTTCGCACTGACCAAGTCCGTTGGTTTCGTGTATTCGATCGCCGACGATTCGCTCTTTGGACTCGAGGGTGCTGAAACAGAGCCCTTCGGAGAGCGGAGCGCAACTATATTTTTATTCTGCGCCGGAGGTGTGCTCGGAACAGGAGCCGCGGCCAAAATGACGTTCGTCAATTCCAAAAAAGTGGCCAAAACGTTTGGACCGCATTTTGAAAGTTCTGAGGTTGTGGAGGTTCAGAGAGATTATCAGAGACCGTATATGTCATTGCGATGCCCCGATGCATTTATGTATGGTCCTACCTGAAATGCTAGGATCCTTAAGGGTGGTATATTGGCTCTTGATTTCATTCAAAATCTGCGCGAGCCAGAAGCGCATTCTGGATGACATGGACATTTCCATGTTAGCAACGCGTTCTAAATAACGCGCAACAGGGATGAATCAAGTTCAGTACCGGTCAAGGCAGAAAAAACACTGCCTAACGGACCCAGGTACACGGCCTGATGGAGTGGCCGTATATGCATCCGGAGCCAACTGGTTTACCATGTTTTTCGAAAAACCTTCGACCATCTTCTTCCCTTCATGTTGTCTCGTGAGTACCCTCTTCCTCCTACTCCCTCTTATGATGACCACCAACACAACACACACATAATGCTTTACCACATTCGTACTCTCTTCATGGCGAGATGTTTGATCCTGATTTTTTCTGCCAATCACCTCTTGTCTGTGGTTTGCATCACTAACATCGTCGTCTGCCAGACCTAATACCTCCCGCCCCAGCACGGTGAGCATACTTTCTTTTCCGTCCGTGCACTCTTTCTGCGCATGATGATAAACCGACAACTATCCATACTCAAAAAATTTTTCATCACGACCGTTCGCGGAATGTTGATTTGTTTTTCAGCCTTGGCTGACGCCCCCCCGTTTCTTCTTTACCCTTCTATTATCATCTATCGCTTCTGGCTTCTGACTCGGTCTCTCCCACCATAGTTGCATCGCCCAGCGTGAGTACCGGGATTCTCTCGCTGTTCTCCACTTCTACTATCCAATGATGATATTATCGATGGGCGGACATAACGTGGTTCCTTATGCTCCTCGTGTACAAAATTGGGGCGGAGCCATGGCTTGTTGATTTCTACATCGATTTCCTGACCGACCTCTCCATTTCAAATACCACTTCATTTCGTTCATAACTGACCCTGCTTTCGTAACAGCTTTATCACGTTACTGTGCAGTAGTCCACCACGGGATGAGGTATTATATCCATGTACAATGCGCGTTACCATCCAATATTCTACTTCATTTCGTTTCATGTTGTGGTATTTGATACTAGCTCTTATCGAGAAGGTGAAATATGAGCCATGGTGCGCCATTATATATAAGATTCAATTGCATCGCGCTATGGATCTGTCGCGTTCAGGGCGCGTCTAGGGACCCGCAAGGATAAACGGGGAAATAAAGCGGCAGAAAAGCTCTACACATTATGGATGGCTTTGCCCGAGGCTGCCATAGCTGCTTCCTTGAAAGCCTCGCTTAACGTCGGCTATTGTGGACATGGGGGATCGTGGTGCGTAGTGAGATAGAAATCAAGATGTTCAATGAGACCGCCGGCACTCACATGAGCATGTGATGTTCGGGCGACGTCTTCTGAGCTAGCCCCATATTCCAATGCCAGAGTAGCCGACGCAATCATCTCCCCAGCACCAGGCCCTAGGACAAACGTGAAGATTGAAAATTTAGACACGGACGATAAGAGGACTAGGACAGACCAATTATTTGAACGCCCAAGATCCGGTCGGTTTCCTTCTCAACCATGAATTTCACAAATCCGTCCTTGTCGTCGTTTGTCTTCGCTCGGCTGTTGGCACTGAAGGGGAAGTTACCGATTGCATATTGGACGCCAGATTCCTTCAGATCTTCCTCAGTCTTGCCAACCCATGCTACTTCCGGGTGGGTATATACGACCGAAGGATGGCCTGGTAATTGACGTGTCCGTGGCCAGTCACAAGAATCTCAGCAGCCGCGATAGCTAAGCTGTCCGTGAGGATGCAATATGACTTGAAATAATAGGACTGGGACGTACCTTCTTCCTCAGCCTTATGTGCAAGCATTGGGCCGAATGTGACATCGCCGATGCACTTGATGTTCTTGACGCTAGTGTTATACTGATCGTCTACAATGATACGACCCTTCGAGTCGACTTCCACGCCAATTTGTTCAAGATTCAGGCCCGTGGTCACTGGTCGACGACCAATGGCGACGAGAAGAACATCTGCTTCAAGCTACGTAAGGATCAAATTAGCTCGATGGATAGCGTGGTAGCATAAGAAAGGCTGACCGTCTCTTCCTTGCCACCTTTGGCAGCTTCGACTTGCACCTGTAACTTGCCATCGACTTTCTCGGCCCCGATTACCTTGGTGTTCAGCTTGAACTTGATGCCTTGTTTTGTGAGAATCTTCTGGAACGCTTTACTGCATCCAGCCCATAAGAGTCCCATGTGGAATCGGGGATTAAACATTGAAAATTAACTCACGAAACTTCGCCGTCCATACCAGCACCTCCAATAGCGCCGATATATTCAACGACAGTCACCTCCGCGCCGAGCCGACTCCAGACACTTCCCATTTCGAGACCGATGACACCGCCGCCGATGACCACATCTTCTCGGGAACTTGAGTAAGTTCAAGAGCTCCGGTGGAGCTAATGATTTGTTCTCGTCGATTTCGATTCCTGGAAATGGAGTAACTTCGGAACCAGTGGCGATAATAATGTTCTTTGCCTCAATTTCTGTTTGGCCTCCTTCGTTGAGCTCAACGGAAACACGACCAGGATTGACAAAGGATGCAGTTCCTTTGACATAGTCCACCTTATTTGCCTTAAATAAGAACTCGACACCTTTCGTAAGCCCAGATACCGCATTCTCCTTGTGTTTGAGCATCACAGGGAGGTTCAGTGTAACACCGGACACTGGATATGACAAGCGCTCATGTGGCAAGGATGAATGAGGGCAAGCGCAGTCCAACGTACCATCTATGCCGCGCTTCTTGAGGTCATGTTTTGTTTGATGATAAATGTGCGAGTTATTCAACATTGCTTTCGATGGAATGCATCCCACATTGAGACACGTCCCTCCAAGCGTGCCACGTTTCTCGATGCAGACGGTCTTAAGGCGGAACGTTCAATTGATATAGACCCATGGCAGTGAACAGCGTATATCGCACCTTGAGGCCTAACTGAGCGGCCTTAATAGCAGCAACGTATCCGGCCACACCTGGAAACCAATAACAAGGTAAATTGAGGTGTCATTTGAGGAGATAGGGCTTATACGCGCCTCCACCAATTATGAGGGTATCATAAGGCTCTGATGATGTAGCCAATGAACGAGATAACAGTACACTCCCGGATGGTAAAACGCTTCTTCGCAACGGTGCAAGCTTAGATCGAATTCGAAGTCCTGCCTGGGAGACATCGGGAAAGCTCAATATAGGCTTCCATCGTGTATAGGATAAGCCTGCGTACCCTTGGGCATTCCGCGATGCGAACTGCAGCATGCCGTAGATTTTCTGGGAAAGGAGGGCAACTCTCGGCTTTCGCCGCCCCCACCGAAGCTGACAAATGTATATTTTCGTTCACTATCTACAATCACTCATCTCTTCTTCTACAGCCCTGGATGCTCATGATGTGTTTGCGTAGCTTACTTCGCAGCATCGCGTCCTGGGTCAATACGACAACGACAATAAATGCGCCTTGCCACTGTTGTCTGATTATGATATCTCTTCGGCCTACGATATTGTAAAGGGGCGCGACCCTCCTCGCTTTGACGGTCCTGATGACATCCGCAATGCCATCCTGCATTTTTTTTTCCCACAAGTGATCTCGATTATCACGATCTTCTCATGAAGCCCATTGCTCTCCTGCGCTTATCTCAACACATCAGCACTAATCAGTTAGTAAGATCGTCGTTCTGAGACCAATCTACCTACTGCCGCCAGTACAACCAGACCAAGATATTAATTCATTTGTGACTGTTCTGAGTATGCTGGTGTTCTCCGTGATTATGTGCTCTCTGGGAATATTGCATCATGGGAGCAGATCTCGTTGATCGCTCTAGTGAATCTACTTCGAGCCAGTGTGGGCCAGATGCACAGAATCGACCGGCAATCCAACCATGCTTTCAGAATCCTACTCATGGAGTCTGCGAGGTGAGTCTGCATGAAAGTGAGTAGACGCTTGTCGGCCTCCGGCATTGATTTTCAGTGATCGTCCGGTGCTATTGCAGGCACTGTCTGGGCCAGATCAACCTCCAGATCTCTCCAATTTGCCTGGTCGATCCCCCTGATCTTGTGCATTGTCACGACGGGGCGTGGGGACCGTACGTCTTGCAGCATGAACATTTTCAATACTTGGGAACTATCGCGTGGCTCTTCAAGTCAAATCATCGAAATCAGATCACCAGTGGGCGGAATTGCCACTCGGTAGCTGCGGCGAGAGGGCCCGCCCAGAGCATGGCCCAAACGCTGTTCGTGGTCACCGACGTATCTAGCCCCATGGGCTGTGAAGAGCACAAAATTGGGATATTGTGGAACAAAGCAAGCAACACTGGTGCTTTTCAGGATACCGGTGGGAGACCGGGTCCTCACGCTCGGAATGATGGTTCAGGCACTTTTTGCGTTAGGCTCTGATCTGCAAGACCGGTGATGGGTTTCTTTAAATTGGAGCCCGGTGGAACTCGGAATACTCATTCTCCACGACAATGACCCCCAAGGCTTCGAAACCGTGGGTGTCCCTCCTCATCACATACGCATCTGATTGATCCGTCCCTATCCTTAGGTAAAACTTGGTGAGATGGGGTGCGAATCGTGAACCCCCATCGTGTATTCATTTCCGTCATTGCTTTGGGTTAGGCTCGCTCGCTGTACCTCGCATTTGGATGGGGCTCTGGCAGCTATCCTCTCCGGCTTGGGAACCGCTCCGGCTTCTAAAATCAGGGCCGAAATGAAACGATACCTCCAATATGGTTTCACTACTTTCGGTGAGATCTCAATTCCCTTCTTTGCTTCATCTTAGCTGACATTCATTCATAGATATGGTGCGTAAACACAGTATCTATCACGGCCGTGTCCTTACCCTTATATCTCCGTTATGTCAACAGGGTATGTTTTGCACTGATTCGTGTCTGGCGTACTAGATGGGTTCTGACCTATATTCCTGTTACTCGAATCTACAGCTGATCATTATGGAAGCTCGGAGATACTCTATGGACAATTCAGAAAAGGCTTATTGGCGTCAGCAATGCCAACGACTCCCCGCCCCATCGGTGCAACAAAGTGGTGTGTCTTTCGATCACCCCCAACGCCCTATAGTCGGAAATACGTCGAAGAAGCTGTCCGAGAGCGCATGTCCCGTACCCTCAGCGATGGTATCGACATATTGCAATTCCACTGGCAAGACTACGACGATCCACGGTACATGGACGTCATTCAACATTTGCTCGACATTAAGCGAGATGGAAAACTAAGGATTGATGAGCTGGGCCTCGTCAATTTCGACTCACGTAGGGTGGACGAGATCTGCAGAACCTTTGGTTCTGGTGCGCTGGTCACAAATCAGGTTCAAGTATGTGGATGCGCAAGTAGAACCCATCCTCCGAATGCTGAGGAAATTTTTGTCTCTTTTTAGTTCTCCCTGGTTGACACTCGGCCACTTTATGGGATGGCTTCCGTGTGTGCGAAACACCAGATTAAACTAGTAACGTACGGGACTCTCGTAAGTATTAGTAGATGGTCTAAATCTGTGGTGGAGACCTCATAACATTCCTTCCAGTGTGGAGGGTTTCTAGCAGATAAATGGCTGAACAAACCACAGCCCGACCCCTATTTTGACTCGTTGACGCCATCCCAGCGCAAGGTAATTAGATTGTCTGGGAATTATCAACTATTGCGGCTGATGGAGTCCACCTAGTACCTCGATGTTATCCTGGGGGCATGGGGTGGGTGGGAACTCTTCCAAACATTATTGTCAGTTCTTAGGGCAATCGGGGATCGCCATAACGGGTTGAGCATCTCCAATGTGGCTGTGCGGTGGGTCTTGGACCATCAGTTTGTGGCTGCGGTTATCGTCGGCGAGTGGTTGTTTATATCCGCCCGCTCGTAATGCCACTCTGATAACGAACATTCTCACCGTAGGCGCGCGCTTGGGAGTCGCAGAGCATAAGGACGACAATGCACACGTGTTCGGGCTCCGGTTGTCACAACAAGATAGGGTCGATGTCGCGAGCGTACTTGCCGATCGAACGGACAAAATCTAATCTACACCATGGGAGACTGCGGGCAGAATATCGCTAACGGCCATTCGGAATGTTTTCTCCCTTTGCACTGGCTGCAACTGTCTCGAGTTCCTCCGGATTTTAAAGATCAGATCTTATTTATTATTGAACATCCCTTGTTAATGCGATCCGGGTTGAATGATATTTTCGATTCGACGACTCCGGCCTTTAATCTATTCTGCGTACATTTAATGCCCACGAATCTCGGTTGCAAGGGTGGGATATATCGCGGCGCGACGCAGGGCGTCTCCATGGAGGATGCAGGGTGAGAACTGGCTCTAATGCAGGCCACATGGAAGAAATTTTGCCAAAATAGCCGGATCCTGTGCAACTTGTCAGAGAACAAGAATCCGGTTCAGAGTCATATATGATAATCTAGTGATCAAAATATCCAGAGCATGGAGTTCGATCAACTGGCGACATATTGCGTGTATTTCGTCCCACACCCACGTTGCCTATGGCATCGTGGAAAACTGACACAAGCTGGTACTGCACCAAGCGAGGTTCCGGACACACATCAGAGGTCCGGTGTTCATAAATAAACCGAAAAAACGCACCCCCTTACATTAGAGTACGAGTTCGACGAAACAAGCCCAAGGGATGTGAAATTCCACCTGTGGGGGGGTTTCGCCGAAATTGCGTCCAACGAAACGGACCACGAATTGACAAAAGGCTTTGAGTCATATCCTGATCCAGAGACAAGGCTAGGCCACAGTTGTCGATAACCTACTGAATTTAAGGAGGACAAGGACTGAATGAGCCACGGCTAGCTCCGGTGGATGGGGCGCTTGCCTCGCTGCACACCTGCTTTCTTCTATCCCATATTGATGAGCACTTCGTCCCGTCCCGGTTCAATTCGCTCCCACTCTCCCGCATCTTGGAGATCTAAACGCGCCTCTACCACTATTAGTGTCAGCAACGTGTACGGTACGCCAGTTAACTCATCCCCCAAGGGGACCGCCATATCTTCTTTACCAGCAAGTCCACTGAGGAACGAGATTTCTCGGAAAGCTTCGTCATCCAGTACCTCAGACATGAGTGTTTACGTGAAGAAGCGTGACAGGGATTCGGACGCTAATTCAGACTCTGAATCCACTCTCGACGCGCCATCCACACACGCTGTGACAGATGCGCACAAGAAAGCCCGTCTGGAGCCTTCGGAATCTATTGCACCAGCTGTAGCTTCTCTTCCTCCCCCGGTCCAACCTGTTCCTGGGCCTAAGTCTGCTCCTAGCACTCTCCCAGAGGGGTCAGACCCATCGTCGGCGTCCCCTAGGACTAGTTGGTTTGGTTCTATCAACAAAAAACATAATCTTTCCGCTATTTCGCTCCCAAATCCTCCCGTTTCAGAACCCCGGCCAGAGGTGGATCGCTCTGCTCCTGCAACACCAATGCCCGTCGACCCACCGCCACAACCTGTCGAGATCGCATCGAAGATGCAAACAGAGCCTATCGACCCACCTATACCAGACACACCCTCCACACCGTTGGCACCAGCCTCCTCAGCCCCTGCTCGCAGCACCATTGCCAGCTGGTTCGCAGGGGTACCTCGTGGGAGGTCCCTCTCACGTGATCGCCCCGAACGTTCGTCCCAGGCGAGTGCCTCCGTAATCGAGATTGCGCCCCCGCCACCGCCACTGCCCTCACCACCTCATGGGCTTGACCCCCCCAATGGTATCGCCTCAGCATCTCCCGCATCGCAACCTTCCGCTTCTACGAATTCTTCGACACCCCGATATACTTTAATGATGCCATTGTTAGGAGGCTCCAGGACTCGCCTCGTGGATGGGGTACCACCAGAAACGAAAAGCGTTCATGAAAAAGTCAACACGCCACCACCAATATCCCCTCCCGCTCAGACTCAATTGCCACAGACATCAGATTCGTTGTCAGTGGCCCAACCTTCCTCGGATCTCCAAGGTCTTTCTCTTCTTTCAATATCGAAATTAAGAGATTTTGAATTATTTTATAGTTCTTCCTTCTCCTGCATCTGCATCCACTATAGTGCCTCCGTCTACATCTTGGTGGAGTTATCTTGGCTTCGCATCGGCTACTCTCCCTCCATCCCCTAATGCAATACCAATCGCTGCCGCCCCGGACCATGAGGACGTACCCCATACGGTACCTTCTGAACCCGATCCTCCCAATCATGACCCACCTACCACAGTTCAAATAGATCACCCTCCTATCCAAGAATCATCATCTCCACAGCCAAATCCTCCACCTCCCCCATCAATTATTTCTGCAGATAGTTCAGTCACGAGAGCTTCCTGGTTTGCGTCCCTTGTAGGGTGGAAGACACAGCAGGCGATATCTGTCGAACCGATCTCAAGCGGGAGTGAATCCGGGGCTCCCGACCTTACTCAATCTCAACGAATAAAGGAAGAGGCGCTAGCGCGCGACACAGTGCGTTCTGCACCCTCTCAGTTCCCCACTTTAGAACCAAATCCTATTCTCAATTCTGCAACACGAGCATCGTGGGTATCGTTCTTTTCGGCCAAGAGCCGTGCGGCCATCAAACCTCTGACTAACGGCGAAGGAGATATGGAAGTTATGGACATCGACGATGCTGGTGCGGTGCCAGCTCCTGCCAACCCTTCTGGCCCCGTGGGTCCCCATCCCCCTTCGTCTTCTCTGAAGCCTACACCTCTAGTCAAACAGAATGAGGGGCCACCAGCTCCCGCTGCTCTTCCTCTTCCACCCCTAACAGACGCAAAGCAGGTCAAGAAGAAGGCATCGGAAGTGCGCAAGGTATCAACGACCTCAAAGAAGGACGTTCCGCGGTTGCCGAACCTGGTACTGCCCACATGGGGCGACACTTTCTATACTGTCCCGAGGGTCAATCCGCCACCTCCAATAGGGGCACTACAGAAGACGATAAACGTCGTCACCAGGTTGTGGTTGGTCCCTCCGGTCCCTCCTGAAATAGAGGAATATCGCAAGGAGAGGAGATTGCGATATGGTGATGAGACTGCACGTGTTGCAGATCAAGCACGCCAAGCTGCCACTCGTTCTGTGGGTCGAAATCTTTCTCGCGTGTGGAGTGTTCTTGAAGGCACACCAGCTGGACATACTCTGACGGATGTGAAGCGAGTGGTGGTCATCGGTGTTCACGGGTACGTATGCTGTTGCTTACGTAAACTCGTATTGCCACCACACTTACAACTTACAATTCAAGGTGGTTTCCTGGTAATATTCACCCATAAACTATGCTCAATTGTCTTGACCCACATTTGTGCAGGTGCAATCGCTCGTACCCTCCTCGGGGGTGAGTATGGCTTCCATATCTGTAATATTGTGACGTCATGCGTATTAATATATCCGCTGGCCTAGAGCCGACTGGTACAAGGTAGAATTTTTCCTTTATTAAAGTTTCGGTCAACATTCTCACAGATATAACCCGTGTATAGCAAAAAGTTTGCGGACATGATGGAGATGGCTGTTGCTCAGTATGCGCAAAAACATGGCATGAACCTAGAGAAAGTCACCAAGATACCATTAGAGGGTGAGGGATCTATAGAGACCCGTGTTTCGAAGTGAGTGTGCACTGCTTCGCTCGGGCCCAACTGCCCTCTAAATGGGATTCAGATTGTTTCGAAATTGGCAAGACAACCTTGAATGGGTAGAAGATCTCCACAGGTAGTGCATCCATTCCAACGATGTGGATATGAATTTCGTCATACTGCAGGCTGACGTCAATCGTTGTAGTGCCGATGCCGTTTTTGTTGCCACGCATTCTCAAGGATGTATTGCATCCACACAGTTGATTGATCTCCTTATTAGGGAGGGCCACATCAACACTGGGCTGAATCCGATGGAGGTTTCCCGTGCCAGCGATTCATTGAAATTTACGCCCGTTCAGCTCCACAGAAATTATGCATTCTAGGGTTATGTGGTGTCCATCATGGGCCACTTCATTGGATCAACAATTCCACTGTCTTCAATCCGTACATTACGTATTTCGAGTCTCCAGCTGCCAGAGAGTTGTTCGAATTTCAGGTGACCGTCACTGACGTATCGCCAAACTACAGTGCTAAGCAGCGTTTTTCGAAAAGGACGCGGAAAGTCCGGCGTCTATCGCATACAGGGACGCTCTGCGCCGAGTGCTGGATCATGGCACCAAGATGGTGTACGTCGCATCCTTGAATGATCAAGTTGTCCCGGTGAGCGATTATTTCTGGCACAAGACTAGATTCGGACTTATTTATGTGCGTGTTGAGATATACTCTGCATCCTTCACGGCAGCAACGCACCCCTTGATTCTTCGTGCTCTCTATATGGATGGGGATGCTTATAGGTAATATTGATGACAGCCTTAATCTTTCCGACGAGAGAACCTCACATCTTGGCAGTTCATCTGACTTCTTGTCCAACTTGATCGTGCTGCTGCTACGGATAAGGAACGCCGGGCTAGATGACGGCGGTCTTTTGGCAGATCTATCATTGGCCACTGCCGGTTCTCTATCGTATGTGCCAACTATTTGATCAGCATGGAGATTAGGACAGTAATGACCGTCGGGCTTCATATAGGGGTGTTGGACACAGGTAAACTAGATTATTTACCCCTAGATCCGGTGCAACCCCTGATCACAGCCTTCGATCCTTGTAGCTCGGCATACGAAGAGCCGGCCACATATGCGTGAGTCCTTATTACTCCTTTTTTTTAAATCAAAAGAATTAAATCCCTAAAATTGCAAGGCTTGCCGCGCGATTTTTATTCGAGACGAGCGGGCCGTTGGAGGAGAGCAGCTTAGTGCTAGACTCATTCCAAGCCCGTGCAATTCGAAACGATTACCACATCCCGTGGTCCCTTCGTGGATTGATCGAAGACTCGCGCATCGCAACCTTGTTCTCATCCGAGCTGGCCGAGTTACGTAGTGCGTTCGATCACTGGCAGCCCAAGACGACGAACCTGCGCGAGATCAGGCGGAAATTGGAGCCCATCAGGCAGTCTCCTAGATTGAGCACCGCAAACGCTAATCCGGGGGTAGTAGGTAATGGAGTGGATGACTCCCAGCCGCAGCAGCGGCAAACGGCAGTAGGGAGTAAATTGTAATTTTTGTCACCCGTGATACAGTAAAGCTGTGTCTGTATTTTACCCACACGACCTGAAACTGAGTCAGAGTGATACGAATTCAGTGTGTATTACAGCATTACTTATATATATCCATAGGGAAGTTTGATTTTGTTGCCCATCCAACAACCAAGATTTGCGTGAAGAATTGAATTGACCATGTGAGCTATGTTCCGGGGTCCTACCCCATGACTGTGCTTGTGACCGGCATGAGTAGCCGGCCAACTCAAACCACAATGAAGGAATCCCCACCAGCTACCAGTGGCGGTCACAAGAGTCTCCTGGCATAGTTTGCAAAGTGCACACGTGTATTCAATAAAGGGGTCGGCGTCTGCCGTAAAGCACATGACCTCTCGAATTACATATGGGCCCCGGACACCCTCGCTGAGTGGTGCATAAAAAACTTCCCGGATCAAACCAGCCAGCCACAGAAATTGAATTTCCCTATCGATATGAGTGTAATCCAGCTGTGCACTGCCTGTTTTTTTTTTCGTCCCCAGGACAACAGGATTGGATTGGAGGAAGGGGGTGATCATTCTTCTGAAGCCGATTCTCCCCTCCAATACTGTAAACAGGTGGGGCATGCACGATACATATATGTATATATATATATGTATGTATATAGATTGGAAGGGACGATGATGGACAGTTGAGGCCGATGAAGGCGGGTGTAGATGAGGGGTGGGTGTGGACCAGGGCCTCGGGAGCTTTTCTCCTTCCTCTTGGGGGTGGTACTCGCTCCTAAGTTTTCATCTCCGACACTCCTGAGGGATGGGGGATGGATGTGTTTGTGTGTTTGTGTATGTGTGTGTGTGCCTGCCTATGTCATGCGGGGAAAGCCAAGGAGAGTACGTTTGTGAAAAAATAAAGAAAAAAAACTCGGCGATTAGACTGACTACCCGACGTATTTGCTCAGTACGCATAATCCCGACAAACTGCCGAATGCCGGTCGAAAAAAGAAAAGAAAAGACAACGTCCGTGGGGTTCGTTCGGCCCCTGATGCATCGCAGTTGTGTTCTGAGGATGATGAGATGAGACGATTGAATGAAGGGATGAAGGGATCGATCCAATGAATCAAAATCAAAGGGGGGGGAGGGAGGGTGAAAAAAAGGTCCCACATTAAGGAAATTCCCTGTGTATAAACATTAAAAGAAACGGCCTCCCTCCCCCCCCAAGTTTGTACCAAATAAACCCCAACTTCTCTGACCATGGCCAGGGCCGGGATAGAATTAATAGGTACGAAAGACAACAGAGAGACAGAGAAAACCCCAGTTTTTTTTTTGGTTTGTATATATATCGTGCTTTGCTTCGTGAAGCGCTTTTTTTTTTTCGTTTGCTAATAGCGGCTATTAGCGATATTCAGCCCCACAGTCCCCCATCGTACGAATGAGGAAACGACCGTTGGAACGAGCGAGGACCGCGGAGATACTTTTCATATCATCCTGGTTGAGACGGAACGAAAAGACGCGGGCGTTATCATCTCGGTGCTCAGCCACGCCCAGACGGGCGCCTACAACATACACATCATAAGTATTTCACACCTGTTGAAGCTGAGATGATGGAAGCAAATTACCCACCTACAATAACCGCGGCGACAAAGGGCTGGTCGAGGACCCATCGAGTAGCGACGTTGGCAATGCTGAGGCCTCCATGTCGATCGCCGATCATTCGTAGCACAGACAACAGAGATTGAAAAAGGTCCCATCCGCCCCATGCGTTGAGTATGACGTCGAGGTACTACCAAACTTATTGAGATAAAATTAGGAAGAAGACGTCATTGAAATACCTTGCGCTGGGAGGGAGTGATTGCGTCACGATATGCATCTGGCTGGGGCTGGTCGAGCCATTTGTCCGAAAGGAAGCCGCCGCACTGGATCGATCGATCGTGAAAGGAGAATAGATATGGATTGGACAGATAGAGCTTACCAGGGTCCCGTAAGTCAGCAACTTGACGCCATGTTTCAGGCAGATTTCGGCCATCCCATAAAGAGGGCGTACATCAATCAGAGAGAACTGTCAAATGGTGTGATAAAGAAAATTGACTATTGGGTAGGACCGGAAGTCGACTGTGGAAGCACACCTGAACTTGGTTGGATACAATTTCGCCCGTACCGACAGTTGTGCATATTTCATCGACACGGCGGGTGTCAAAATTAACGAGACCGAGAGCACCGATCGGGAGCTGACCCTGTCGCTTGATGTCGACGAGATGGCGGAAGACGGCAAGGTAGCTTGGATCATCGTAGGCTTGCCAATGGATCTGCAGGATGTCAATGCTGTCGCTTAATGTTCGGGCCATTCGCTCGCGGACAGCTTCCTCGACGATCTTCCGAGTATAGGGAACTGGGAGAGCACGGAAAATGCACCATTTTGTGGCGCAGAGGGGGAGAGTAGGGAGAGGGGGCTGGTTTTGGGCAAGAGACTGACGAAATTTACCAAAGAGAATTTCGGCAGAACCATAATGATCGGCTGGGGGGAGGAAAGGTGAGTGTGCGCAAAGAGGTTCAGGGGGTTCAGGGGACAGGAGCAACATACCCTAGTATTAAGGAATGACCGCCCATCGGAAGCAACACGATCAGCCATGAGAAGATGAGGCACGGGGAAGATTATGGGAAGAAGACAGACCATGTCTGTTCAGGGCGTCGTGAGCGATGGGGAGCGGCGCACAACACAGAAAAAAGCACACCAAAGGTTGTAAAACCACGCAAAAAATGCCTGTTCATCTCGGCCCTGATCTTGGAGACCGGGGCAGTGCCCCAGGCAGGCGAAGAGAGCTGCCAAAGCCCGATCCATATCCTAGGCACGACAACGTTGCCTGGACCACGCTGAGCACGCACTAGGGAGCGTGGGGGGAATGAGGTCGCTCACCGAGTTCAACCTACGAGGAATGAGCTCGCTATCAAACTCGTCGTCAACAACGACACTTACAGTTTCGAAATCGGCGTTGGACATGGTTTTTGAGTTGGATTCATCGTCGACTTTTGCGTCCGGCGGCTCCTGCGTTTCGGCGCTGTCCGGTCACTTCCGGCTACTCAATGCGTAATTTCGTTGACTTTTATATCCGCCATGGTTTCAGTACCCCCCCTCCTCACTCACCACTACCACTACCTTGAACGTCATGCAGGACACCCTCCCCATCTCATCCCCCATGCACCAGCCCCTAGCACCCGTTGGCCACGTCTCGCTCATGATTGACACCTTCATTGCGAACACAAACGTTGAAGAGTACGTGATTGTCAGACCTCGCCTACGACCGCCTACTGAAAATATTCAAACAGTTTGCGCGCTGTCGTACGCGCCCTTCTCGTTACTGGACCCCCTAACACCACTTCTGCCTTCCAAAAGGTCGCAAAACAGCGGCTCCGCAAGCATCGTCTCGTAGACCGATCCGCCTTGCCTCCTGCATCGTCCCTCTTCACATATCTTCATAGCGGCAGCCCATATTCTGCACCCTCTTCCATATCCTCGTCCTCCAGCACATCGCTCCCGTCTACTTCATTAGAGGTTTCATCCACCGACGCCTCCTCTGATGCCTCCGACATCTCCACCAGCGACCCATGTTTCACTCCCCAAGTAAAAGAGATCATCTCTCGTGCACGCGTGCTATTCGGCGCTGGTCTAGGCATCCAGTCCCTCCCCCTCCTCACTCTCCTCATTCGCGGCACCCAAGGTCTCCGATGGTCGGAAGATGGTCCATTTGTCGATTCCATGGCTATCCTGGACTCGGACATCGCCCAAGCCATTCAATCCGTCTATGAGGAGATCGCCGCGCCAGGGTCAAACGTTGAACAAGTCGCCGCCGAGGACGCTGTCCATGCCGTCCAGGAACTCCGCCTCGCCCTCGAGGCATCCGAAAATGAGGTCGAGCAATGGGGTGGCGAATTCCCATTTCAACGCGGCCTGGCCAATGTCGAATGGCTCGAGCGGAGTGATGTCTGGCTTCACATGGCCCCTCATCTTCATGCATAATCATTAATGATCATTCTCCTATCATCCCCTGTCAGATGGGTGTCGTGTTTGAGTGGGAGCCGGGACTTCGCAGCCCTAGATCATAATAGTCGCAGTTCACCCTATGCGTGGCCGAATTTAATTCTTTTCGCTGTTATCTCGGGGCTGCCTCGCTGCTAACAGTACCTTTCTAGATCACCCTGCATCTTGACAAAGCCTAATTGTGTGCGTGGTGAAATATCTAATATCCCTGTCTACTGAGTCAATTCCTCGTTCAACGGGCGGGCGGCGGTTGGGGACATCCTGATCAAGTTTTTTACGTTGGTGTAGTCAGATGTCACACTAATCTCCCCAAAGACCCACCCTGCATATTAGACACAAGAGGAATAATGCCAAGTCCCCACCCCCACCCACCCCCACCCACCCCCAGCGGGATCCACCGCTTCCTGTCCGCTAGAAGGGTGGATTTCAGCCATGCAATTTATTCAAATCTCTGCTTTTTCGCGGGCCGTCGCGGTCGCGTTTGGCGTTTTGCGCTTTGCTTTGCCATTGTGGATGTCAAATTTCTCGAGCTCCGGAGACAAGCACAATTGGATGCCGGGACCTTTCCCTTGCAAACAAAAAACACCTGGCTGCAGGGACGATGATGATGAACGTGAACGAAATATTCTTTTAGTTTAAAAAAGGAAAACGGAAAAAGTTGTTTGGTTTGTGTTGTGCAGGGTCGCACCGCCCCAAGTTTCACGTGAGGCTTTTTTTTTTTCCGGAGTTTTTTGAAAAAACAAAAAACTCTTGTGGGATAAATTGAACTGTGCCATAGATAGATATAGAGAGATAGAGATAGAAAGTAGCATCCTATCTGACAACCCTGACCTGCATATTCCCAAAATATCCTAGTCTGTGCGGTCCCTGGACCAATTTGGAGAGGTGGGTAAATAAGTAGGTAAATGTAAAATGAAAGAGAGATGGCGGTGTGGACTGGTGTGCTTTTTTTTTTTTTTTAAACTTTTGGTCAAGGGGGGGATTCGGTTCCCGGTCCCCGTAAACTTATCGCCGAGGCAGAGTCTGCCTCGAGCGGGCGGGGTTGCGGTTGCGGTTGCGGTCGGGTTTATCACGTAAGCGCACCACAAGGCACCAGTAGGCGGTTTGGGGCCGAACCAAACAAAACGACCGCTTTCCCAAGCCTCTGGGGGACTATAACCGCAGTTACAACAGGGATGATGAGATTCAAACAAAAGGTCTATCAATTTACACAACCCAAAACGAAAAACAAAAACCAAGAAAACGAAACAGATCCCGAAAAACAAACCGTGCCGTTGGAATCCGATCCTGGGTTAGACTTTATCCGCAAATTTCCATCAATAGCAACAACCTTCGGTGAATTTCTGTGAGAACCCGGTTGTTGTTGTATGATCAATTGTTAGAACACCGGAAAAATTCATTCCTGATGCTGCCTTGAAACAGAAAAAAAAAAAGCCCCTAAAAGCGTAGGTAGGTAGGCTCCTAAAGAAGAAGAAAAGCCCACTAGATGCATCCCAAATCCAGTCATGAGGGAATGGAGGCATGAGGCGGTTTTTTTTTTTCTATTCCATTGCAGATCTGAAAAGAGTGAATTCATCTCGACTTTTACCTCGCCATGGGGACCCAGGTCTATCGCCGCTGATTATATCAAAGGCCACAGGGACGATCCTTAAACAGGGCTAGCCGTTACCAGGTGCTGCCAAGCGTGTCCACGGCGGCGACGGTGGAGAGGAGGAGGAGGAAGACGATGATCGCGATGATCTCTCGTTCCCGTTCCACTCTCTTAGCCCCAATGTCGGCGGATCCACTGTCCGAGGGACGACAGCGATTCCACTTCGGACGACCCTCCTTCATTTCTGCTCATACGCCCAGACCGCGGCTGGTCCTGGGAACTTACACTCTCGATCGTGCTCATTTTCTCCACATCTCCGCCGAGGATCTGGACCACAGGGCGCACTCTGGCCCGCGAAGATAGAGCCGGCGAATATTGGGGGGGCTAGACCGTCGAGGACTGCCTTCCCCCCCCGTGGTGGGGTATCGAGGAGAGCTCCTTTGGCCCGTTCTTGCGCCGGAGACGGGGTACTCGGCGTCGACCGTTCGGAGCATTCTGAAGCCACCGCGGGGTGATCGAGGAGGGGAATCCAAAAAGGTGGGAGAATTCGGCGAGGGTATGAGTGGGTGCAGCGCAGGGACGGGTGGGGGTGGATCAGGCGGAGCAATAGACTTGGAGGTCATGGGCGAAACCGGGAGATCAATGGAAAGCGAACGACGGTGCCCTCGGGATCGGGGTAAAGATGAAACAGGGGAGACAGGGGTGGAAGAGGAACGGGAGGAGCCACTAGACACAGATGACCATGGATGATGACCGCCAAATGCGAAAGAAACTGACCGCTCCCGTTCAGGGGAGAGGCCCACAGCATTATGGTCATCGGACTCTGCTGTAGGAGAAGTAAGTGCTGTAGTGACAGTGCCACTCGCAGTACCTGATGAAACGGTGTTATTTCTAGGACGAGCGAAAAATGACATCATCGAAGAGGAACGAGTGTGATGGACTCTGGAAGGTCGGGAAGGCCTCGCAGATTTTTCCAAGGAAACGCTGGACCTTGCCTTTCGTACAAGGTAGACAAAGAGCACCTATGCGGAAATGGGTTAGTCTCGGAAAGGGGCTGCGAACGCTCAGAAATCATATTACCAAAACGGCGGCGGTTATGATGAGCCTCAATATTGCCGCAACGAGGTATAAAGACCATACGTGCATACCGTCACCGCAGGCCATTCCAGTTCCAGTCCAGATGGCATCCACGTCCCAGGTGCAACGGCCTTGAATAGCCCGCGCATATGTGTCTGGGTGGGCTGGATCTGTGGGTCGGCGAAGAACGGACACGAGTATGACGTTTGCGATACAAATACCGAATAGTATCGCAGAGGCTGTGGCAATGAAGGCGTAAAAAACCGAAGACTTATAGAAATATCCCTTCTTCGAATTCATATTAGTCCTCGAACCCCGATCACATCTGCTACATATCGCGTACAATAATTTCGAGTACAATGAAGCCCATGGCCACAGTTGCGATAATAGATACAATGGCGAATGACACTGCAACACCGAAACGAACACCGTCGGTGCGGTATACTAGCCGTCTCCCCAGTGATAAGTGTTATTCCCCGAGAAGAGCGTGATGCCAACTAACCGACTGCGGCAATGAGATACCGAATAGAGCAGTAGGATAGCCAGGCCCCTATAACGAAGTCTAGGATAAGACAGGCTATCGTATATCGCTTGGATCGCTTGGACACAATAGCCCCTGGAGCTGGGTTAGAGCCCAGCTCTTCATATGCCACAGGGCGGTATTCGCCGAATTCGGGGGGCGGATGGCTGGTGCGTCCAGGATGTGCTCTCCCCAAGCGACGGTTCATATCAGTATCGTGACCAGAATCGAAATCACCAGCCATGAAGGAATTCGTTCGAGGTGGGTATGGGAAAATTGAAGGAGTGACGACCGAAGAGGAAAGCAAAGAACGGACAAAGTGATATACAAGAACGTATTCTCCAAGAGAATCTGCCTGCCCTTTCCACTGCTGAGCACACACCCAGGCCAGCAAGAGGTGGTGTGGGACGAGAGATTCAACCGGGTGTCCCCGACTGTATTCTAACGCAAGTCGTCACACTCATCCATGAGCAACACGTAACCACTCAACCACTATGGTAGCGTTCGACCTTCCCAATTCTCACAGGATTCTCCGTGCGCCACATGCTGGAGACGAAGAATTACCTTTTGTAACCTTGGAGCCTCTTGTTGCTGTCCACTGGAACGACTCTTAGCGAGCGATTATGGATAAGGCCCAATCCCTGAGTCTTTCAAAAGGCGCATACGATCGGTTGATTTCCTGTCCATAAAAGTCGACCAACAATCCTCAGCCCCTTTCCTCTGGGATGGTCAACAGCACCTAGGCATGCAGATTCAAACATTTGAAGTTGTCCCTCATCTCCAATAGGTTTCAGGATGCCTTCAACTGTTGAATAATCTATCTGGCCTACGTTCACTCACACGCACACATTTTATTTAAACGAGAATGGCGCTCCGAGCCTTATCTACTTATCGGAGTTCAGATCGGGAATTTCAACAAGATGGGTTCTCTACCGATGAAATTGTGGTCGAAATGGGGAAGTTCCAACGAGAATTGCCGCCATTCCGAATGCACCCAAGCCTCTCTTTTTGTGGAATATCCTTGGTTTTTTCCCATGGCCACATATGTGCCTCGGACATTCGACCGTTGTCTATGTTTACTTACCAATTATGGGGTAGCCGAATTTTCTCCTCGAATTTCCCAGTGAATGGATGCTAAACTCTGCCCTATCAAATGGTAGTGGACCGGCGTGGTCCTTGTTGATCCTCTCCGAGGCGTCGTGTCGTGGGATAGAAGGGATATATTCCCACCCGGAGTCGGATTTTCGTGACGCTTGTATGTAGCATTACTGGTGCTTCGACGGTGATACTTGGGACCTCGTTTCTACATTCATATCCACCACCCTTAGCCTTCGATTCAGTCCATTGTTCACCGACGGCACCCCACCGAACTCGTACTACCGCTCTGGCCTCGTGGTTGATTGGTATCATTTGGCGTCATTCAGGCCACATGTCTTGGCGTCCAAGTATGCTTATTGGGTATATCTCTGTTTTCCCGAGTCCTGAAAAAAAAAATCAATGATGATTCTCCCTATATCCCACGAACAAGGATAAGGGCATCGGATCTCACCAATCTTTTGGTTTCTGCTCCCCGTGGAGGCCTTGCGTCTCCCTCGGGAGTGATCCCCGGGCCTCCGGGGCTTTTTTTTTGTCGTGAGGTAGTGTGGGCCATTATGATACTGGGATGTTGGCTTGAAATAGCGGAAACATTGCCTAATGCGATCGGTATCATCTCCCCCGTCCAAGCGAAATGAATGACACAAACCCCATCCAAATAGTACTGACTATCGACCATGGACGCCGGAATATCCACATTACCATAAGCTTTTGCTTCTTTCATACACTAAGCTCGTCCCAATTGTCGCGGGGGGATTCTGCACGAATTCTGGCTAGGAAAATGAAGAGGCGCGTGGTCCGTACAGGACCAAAAGAGAGGCCCCCCGCGCGGCTGTAACCTCGATATATCACCCATCTTCTTAGATCCCCACATCCCGTCCATTGGGTGCATCACACATAGGGTACTTGTTTTAATTGTTCTATATTCAGGATATCTGGAGAACCTCGTGCTGCTGCGCAGGTGTCAATTGCATGAGCCCACTGAAGTGGGCATGCCAGCGTAAAGGGGGATTCGAGTCCTTCCTTACTTCTTTGGGACCCCCTGGGACAGCAGCATCTTATCGTCCCGTTCGCCGATGACCCATAGCGAGGGCACAAGCCTTCCTTATTTTCCGTTCGGTTCGCTCGGTCCGAAATTGCAACCGATCTCGTCACAGAGCAAGATCCTCGGGGGCCACCACGAGTGTGACTCGGGCACAATTTTCCCAGTGCATCATTGCTTCATCTTAAGAGATTGTAAAGGATTGGTATGTTTTAGGCAGGAGAGCGCTGACATGAACTCCGATTTGCAATTTATTTCGCGCGCGCTTCGGAGGGGGCGTCCCTGACCACTTTGACACTTTTTGGTGGAGCCACAAACGCTTCCCATCGGGAATTTTTCGGGGGAATCTGGACCTGCACTTGAATGGGGATTCGAAGGGTTAACACTTTTTCCACCTGGATCGGCCCATGCAAATGTCGCGAGTGTATGGGGATTTCCTCCAGGGCTTTGGGGAAGAAAGGTTCATACGGTGTTGGGATACCGGGTGCGGTGCTGGACACCGGGCGGGTGTGTATCCGGATTACGTGTGACGACTCCTTCTGTGGCCCCAGATGACTTTACAAGCGCCTCCTCCGAATACCCGCCTTTTTTTTCTTGACGTTTCGCTTGTGCTATCGCTTTTGTAGGCTTTACCGCGATGTCTGCAGTGGTAAGCAAGTGGGCCAATCATATCGGAGGCGTACTACAGGAGTCGGAAGGAATTGGCCTCTTCCTGAGCAACATGTGAACACTTATCCCCTGAATCTGTGGCTCATTATCGTCCTATTTTGGTGGGGTGATGAGCTCAATCAATTATTACCACCATCTATGAAAGCATGGTCATACCCACGGGGCAAGCCAATTTAGTAATGTCTGCAGCTCTTTTCAAGATACACGGAACGTCGCGATAGCAGCGGCAGCTCAGCCGGAAAGTCGAAACGGGAAAACGTACAGGATTCGAATAGATGAAGAGCAGTGCTGATGAGGATGGAAGGATCCCTAAGAACAGAATGATTAGTGGATTGTCCCTCGTAGCATGATGGATGTTTTTTCTCCACGAGGGGGGAGGGGCAAGGGGGTAAGGGCCATGCTCTGGCATATTTAGGAATTCAAAACGCCCCTGACGCACGTTTCCAATAGGGCCTCCAAATGCAGGGTGTTTGCCCTATCAATCGAACCTTCACATTGGTCATAGTAAGGGCGAGCTACGTTCGGAACGTTTGAGTATGAGTACCACGTGAAAGACGTTTCGGAGAAATAATTGTACACACAGCCCCTTCAAAAACCTTGAAAATCATATACAATATGTCGCGCCAGAAGCTCCTGTTGATGCGCTCATGCCGACCGATTTCCCGTGGAAGAAAACCGGATCGCCCATAACCAGCTCGATATGTTCTTCTATTCGGTCCTGAGCGGATGAATAGGGGAAGCTTCTTGTCAAGGAGCCCCCAACTTGAGGGAGCATGGGCCAAGGCCGAACAGGCCGAGCTCAAATGAAGTCCCCCTTTGGAGAATCTGGAAGATATCGAACAGCGCCCAATGGTGCTCTATTTCCAAGTTCAAGTTCATCTCCGCAGAACACGAGGCAGCACGATTCGTACCTCAGAGAGGCAGTTCGAGGCCCAAGGGTGTAAAGATGCGGATCAATACCTTTAGTGCCACGACCAATACAGCATACACAAAATCACGCAAAAGCCGCGCAAGAGAATGCGATTGAAGCAGGTCAAGAATAGCCCTAGAACGCCACTGGTGCAAAGATTAACAAATTATATCGCATTCATACGTTACATCGCGTACGTCTTCAGAGACGTAATACGGAATAATGTGCGCTTCTGGTTTGAATATCTGATGCAGAGCCGCCCGGCAGTTGAAATATTGAGTAGATGTGAAAAGAAATGACAGTGGAACGTCATGAACACATGTCCGCAGGTGGTGCAGGGTGGTGAGTTTCAGATGTGACCAAGCATTACCAGGATGGTTGGCTTTTGCAAGACAGCTGCGTACTTGTCCCAATTAATTAGATATGCCCTCGCCATGATCGGTGCAGCCAGGCCCTTGCTGCCTCACCGAGATGATATCACTGGAGATCCGTGGGCTCATCCCTAGATTTCCACTACCGCATGACAAGCATTTCAACAACGTATGAGACGGGTTCTCCAACATATTGACCCACCCCATCCCAATATTTCTCTTGCCGTCCTTCTTGCCTCATAAGCCGCAAGAGCGGGACCCCAGTTCCATGCCGTAGGCGACTCGTCCTCGTCCGAACGATTGATAGGGAGGTCGGGAACCACTAATACCGCGACCGATATGGATCATTGGATGACAGCTTTGACAAGAGCATCGATTCCATTAGCAGCAAGATTGCGAATTCCTCGGCCAATGGTATATTCTAAAATGAGCAGTAATATCGTCATTCGAAGTTTGAGGAGACGAATGCACAGGTTTGAGAGCTGTTGCAATATCAAGACTGGAAAGCTCGGTGAAGAGCTATTACGCAATGGGATCGTCACAAGAAGGTCAACCATTGGGGCGAGTATACAGTATGGTGTGAATAACACGCTCGAACGAAGACGATGGATACTATATGAGTAGTGGGTGCAAGGCGTACGTAGTCATGGGAGATGGTCCGTGCTCGTAAGCACTGGGTGATGGCAGGTCCATCGCCCGTCATACGCAGTTGTGGTTTGGTAGCGGAAGCAAATTGTCCACGCCACCTCGTCGCCGTCGGACGACATGGATTTTGAAGGTCAGACTTGTACTGTTGTAATGGTCAAGATCTAACAATACAAGGTCATCACCAGATGACCCTGAACGTCAGTTCGCATAAGGTGTCGCTTGTGCTCAAGGACTCGGACGTTAAAAGCACCTTCTGCTACAGGCTACCCCTCACATCCTGCCCCTCGCATTGGCACACCCTCAATCTTGCCCTTCATCCTAGTACCCATAACTCTCAGCTGCCTGGGTCTGATCTTTATACTCTTCCGGCACGCAAATGGCATAAAGCGCGTTGTACAGCATCGGTATACACATACATCCACACTGCTAAGAAATTGCGCCTGACATTCTCCCTACCCGTTTCAGATTGAACAGTTTGACTGGACGTGGGGGTGCCATCCGACTTGAAGACGATGACGACGACATATCCCCGATAGCCGTACCGAACCGGGATGTGACGACGCCTTGAGGCCTGCCGTCGTCCCTTCTATCCCTAGAGTCCTCGAGAACCAACGACAGTTCCAGGCACATATATCCAGTCTCCTGCGTAATTGTAATCGATGTACATTAGTCGAGTCCGTATAGCAGAATGCAGTTCTATAAAATACAGTGTGCACCATCATCTAGAGGCAGACCCTTTTCCTACATCACGAAGTCCAGGAGACTCGGGTGGTGGAGACCTGGCACCACCGCCACCTCTTCCGCTACCAGCACCGCCACCGTCGCCACGAAGAACACCGAAGAAATTCCCCACGCTTCCTGCAAAATCGTCTTTGCGTGCTCGACGACCGTCGTCATCCCGACCCTCCTCCTCGGGCGACTCGTCTCGTGAAGAGGTGCCGTCTGGTGGCAAACCTAGCGCTGCTCTCCTCCCTGCCTTCCGGGCATTAAAGCTCCTGCTTGCCACACTATTTGAGAATAGGGGTAGCAAGTATCGTTCATCCAACGCCGTGAAGGTCCATTCGCCCGCCGCCGGACCGGATGGTCGACCGCCACCTTCCCCTTCGCCGCCGGCGGGAGATTGAGGCTCCCGAGCAGGAGTAGACATGGGTAAAACTTCGCCATCGGAATAAGAATCCTCCGACCCCGCGGAAAAGACGGCACTGGACGAAAGCATTGTAGTTCTACGCGTGAATTGACCCGCAGGCCCATCTGGCCTATCCCAGCTAGAAAGTAGAGTCGAGGCCCTCGTCAGGCCTTGCCTTACGAGGGCTATGAGAATAGCACGACATACCCATACACCCCAGCACGGTTTGTCCAGGGCGAAGCACCACTATCAGCATGCGTAGGGCCAAGCCATCCTCCTTCCCGCCGTCGCCCGATTACAAGCCCCTCTTCGTCACTGCTGGATCCTTCTTCCTCCATACCAACCTTGATACCCATTACTTCCAGCATGCGTGATGTCGTTCCGCCGAACAGGATTACGGTGAGCACAACGACAATGAGAACCGTAGTGCGGAGAGCCGCGGCATTATCGCCCTGGAATCCATTGGACAGGGCAACACCTACGGCACCTCGAAGACCAGCCCAAAAAAGCATCATTTGATAGGAGTGCGGGAGTTCGTCATGTCGCTGTCCACGAGCTCTGTGGAAAACATTGATGATCGAAGACAGCGGGAACACTGCGAGGTAACGAGTGCTAATGACGGCGATCTGCATATGGATAGTAAGATTCTGCCATGGACCAATGCCGATCGACCTACCATAGTCACCAAGATAAATAATGGCTTAAAGACTTGGACATCTTGAGTAAATAAATTGAGACCCAGGTAGATAAAGATAAAGTTCTCCGATAGTTGGGCTAGTACGGAGAACATATATTTGGTTGTTCGCTGAGTCCGATGCGACATTGTGTGGTACGCATAATGTTTGAGAGTGATCCCACAAAAGAGAAGAGACACAATGCCTGGGATCAGAGCTTAAAGATGAGCAAAACCGCTGGTGGAGCGAGACTGCTTACCACTCATTTTTATTCCATTACTGAAGAAATAACTCGTATAGGCAACAAGAGCAACAAGACAGGATTCTATACCGGGGAAGAGGTGGAGACTCGAGTGTTTGAGAGCCAAGGAGGAGCCCAAGCCAAAGATCACGCCCAGGGCCATAGATGTAGAGAAAGAGAGCAAGAAGATTCCGGTCCCGTTGACAAGCGACGAGAGAACGAACTTGGTGCCATGGAACTTGGAGAGCGTTTCGTACATGACAATACTAACGGCGTCATTGAGTATACTCTCCCCAAAGATGACGGAGTAGAGATGGGGGTCGACTTTATATTGCTTGAAGATGGCGAGAATGGTGACGGGGTCGGTCGCGGACAGGGTTGAGCCAAATATAAGGCACTCGATGAGACTAAGAGGGGGGGCAAGGGCTTCAGGGACGGCCACGGCAAAAAGATACGTCAGAACCCTGCGCGGATGGTTTCAGTGAAGGCCGACAAGTTTACAACGAGAGTCCCCTTACCCAATGCCTATTGCAGAGATAAAGGTGCCAAGAAATGCAAAGGTGAGAATTGACCCAAAGTTCCGGAAGAATTTATCCTAAGCAAAATGACGTTGAATACCGAAGCGACAAGGAAATGTAATTCGTACCTGTTTCAGCTCATAGCCAGAGTTAAGGATAATCGGTGGTAGCAAAAGATTAAAGAAGAGTGTGTGCTTAAATTTCTGAGTACAGGGAACATGGTTCAATTCGAGAGACGGGAATTGACATGGACGTCACTGACCAGCATGTCTCGAATCAAGTGTCCTGGAGCAGCCCAGACTATCATGCCAACGAACATGCCAGCAAAAATGGAGAGTACCGTCTCATGGACCGCGCGAATCCGTTTTATTTGAACATAGTACGATGTCCAAAGGGAGAGTATCAGGAGTATGCAAAGAATCGTCAGCGCCCAAGACCTAAGGTATCGACCAAAGGCATGGTGAGCACGGCGGTAGGGTGAGATGTGGAAAGACATACGAGTAGAGCTCCTCAGTCTCCGGCGTTGGCACCTCATCTGAAGGGTCAGCAAACGCAGATATGGCCATAGCGGTTGTCGCTCCTTCGGCAACTGCCGAAGGATATTTGGCCTATTATCTAATGGCTGTCGACCCAGTGCTTATTACCATATTACCATCCATCGATATCCTAAAAAATGATCGGAGGGGTTTAGATATCCTTCTTATTTCCATATTGCCATCAGCACACATTCTCATTATTATATCTTTGGTCTTTTCCCCCCTGAAGTTGCTACAGGCTTATGCTCTCTATTTTGATGGTTGTGTAGCTAAATGATATGGTATTGTTTAAATTGGGAGTCTTCCAAGTCCTTCAGGGCAGCGGTGTCAACGAGCAATTGAAGATCCTCGCCCCATAGTGGAGAGTCCAATTTTGTGGAACAATAAGTCTACTCGCCTTATAATGCGCATTAGGAACAATACGGGGTGCCAGATAAATGAAAGTAACAGCGCCCCGAGCATGGATGAGAGGTATTAGTGAACTGCAGCATTCCACTACGACGGTGTTTGATTCGAGGCTCAAGTGCGGTAGATTCCGAATTAGGATATTGCCTTCCGCACGCACCCTTCTCCTGTGCCACATGATGGCCCAAGTCAACGGCAACGGCACTGTCCAGACCGTAGTTTCTTCCGTTTCTCGTGACGAGAATGGCGTTTATGTTCCCGCTCGCGCAATTGAACTCATTTCAGAAACGGCACCCATCTTGAACATGTTTCTTTCCGGCCAAATGAGAGAGGCAGAAGAGAAGGCAAAAAATGGCGACCCCTCGTCTGAAACGCTGTATTATGCTATGGGTATGAAGGCCTGAGCTCTGCAGACCTTCTCCTATTTTGACACCGTTTATTCCCTACGCAGGACAGTGCCTCATTGAAGCCTTCAAAGCATTTATGTCCTTTGACAACGACGTACGTGCCTTTATTCCTCTTTGCCATGGCCTCCCTTGGTTGAGTTTCCTTTCAAATTGGCCTACGTCTCATCCTATTAGGATCTTCGGGATGCGATTGCTGTAGTTAAGCATGCGGGCGCCATATCTAATGCTCACCGTCGTCGGATCTCCTCATTCGCTTCGCGAGTCGCTGGTTTCGTTTCGCGGTCTAATTCCGGTGCTTCCTGGATCAAAGGAATGACAGATGTCGAGCGGCATGCGGAGCTTTGCTATCAAGAACACGTGCTGTTAAAAGGCGCCCTGTCCATTCTTTACTCCGGAGACTGGCTTCAGTTTATTAAAGAGGCTCTCAATCTTCGCTCAGCCAATCTTTCATTCCGTCATATGAACGAATTCCTCCGAGAAGCCGACGCCGCTGCTGGAGGATATGATGCATCTCTCGACGCGCACTTCCGCTCTGGTGTGATGTATGGAGTAGGAATCAATTCCCTCATTCTATCCCTTCTCCCAAGTCGTGTCGTGACGGCGAGTCTCGCTGACCGTATAGTACATTCGTATGCTTGAATGACCTTCACGATGCTAGATTGTCCAAATGTTTGGCTACCAAGGTGATCGCACGGAGTCGCTGGATACACTATACAGGGTGGGTGGCTGGTCGGTCACAAACAACGAGCCTAGTGTTACAGAAGCGGAAGAAGGTCTTCGCCGACCGATCACCGACGTTGCACTTCTCATGTTCCATTTATTGGTCAGTAAGTATACATACAAGGGAGTTGACCTCTCCATGGTCCGTCTTTCGTCCCTTCCCCGATGTATATTTCATGTTCACGATGCACTTTCATTTCTAGGCAAAGAAAATCCTTGATTGGAACATGCAACGATATCCCGATGTATGTCACCTGTTTTCGGCACTGCCTTTTGTTTGCGCTTACAATATTCTCCTTTTAGGGTGTATTTTATCTAGTGAGCCGGGTCTAGGCCATATTATCCGAAATATTACTGAAATATGCTAATACCTGTCAGTTCGCAAGGGGCCGGGTCCTCGCAAGCCAAAGCCTGCCCGAGGTAGGGAATCCTAACCCTTGTCATATAGGATTGTGTTCTAACACCAGCTCTTCCTTCAGCTGGCAAAAGAATATTATTTGAAGATGATTGTGACATGTCAGGACGAATTCAAGAGTTTGCAACACATTTCACTTTGGGAATTGGTAAGGCTGATTTATTGATGGCTTCTTTATTCTGAGGCCATGGTCCGCCGCTGCCCATGTTATAGAGCTGTTGTGCCATGTCACTGCATGATATGACAGGTTCCGCAGAGTACTGGCAGACGCTCTTGACAGAGGCCAACTGGAGCAAGTGCGTCTACACTTATGGTAAGTCTTGGGTCGTGGCTCCGCCCTTGCTGAGCTCGGCATCTGATGGTATTGTGCTCAGGTTTGGCTTGCAGCCTCGCTCAAGCGGGTGGTGAACAGAACTTGGAGGAGGCGAAGAATTTGATGTCCAAAGTGCCCGGGCTCATGCAGCGAATAGCCGGAAAATCGATCCCGCTTGAGGCATGTCTACACGTCTTGTGTTTTTGGCACGCAACTGATTTCCCCTGGGACACTCGAATTGTTTTCCTATCCTATCCTTTTCCGAATATAGAAATTCTCTGCACGTAAATCTCGCAAGTTTGAAGCGCAGGGACACCGCTTGTTGCTCCCAGCTATGGAATTCTCTTATCATCTGCTTTCGATGAACTATGCGCCTCGGAGAATCCTCGTGTCGGCGATGCTTCCGGATATAGAAGCGGCATTAGCTAGAATAAACGAACACGAAGCGGATCCATCAGGTTATTATAACGGGCGTGGATATTGGGATGACTACTGTTTAGGCCACTTTTTACGGGCCGTTTGCCTGCGGTTCGTAGCGCATGCGGTATGTTGCGCATTCTTATCTCATTAAAATTGCCCTTAATCCTGTGGTAATTTGAATAGGATAAGGACGCCGCACCAGAGGCGAAGGTATCCTCTGAGAATGTTCCCGACGCGGAAGCTCGAGCGTTTGAATCCTTCCAGCGAGTGCTAGATGCCGCACAGAAGATTGAAGTGGATCATTACCTTGTTTATTACACCCGTGCGTTTATTTATTCGGGATACTTTAATAGCGACGATGTGCTATTAGGCCTCTTTAGACTACGAATTAGGCCGGCTCTATGCATGTACTGGTAACGTGGAGGAAGCTCGAAGGCATCTAGATATCATACTGTCAGGTGAGTGGTACTGTTCACGTGCTTTAAGAACTGGTACCTGAACCCTGAACTCGTGTCTGCCATAATTTCTGTAGGCAAGGTCCTCGTCCACAAGGCTGATAAAGGCAAATATAGTATGGAGGTAAGTCGTATTTCTTTGTTCGCTTGTCCATTTGATATTTCCTTCCCGTGATAGAGTGCACTGGTTATGCGCACGCATGCGGCGATGGAATCATTGGGGCATGATGTCCCGCTATGAAAGCGCTTTTTTGACTTGGACATTCTTTGTATCCTTTACGTATTGGCAGTAGTAGACGCTGCTGTAATGGTTACCGAGGGAGATGGTACTATTCAAGGTTTACCGGTCTACCCTTTTTGTGTTTCATTTTACTTATCGGGCGGCTGGATGACAGTTCTTCCTGCCAGCGCAGGGCGCTCAGACACGAACCTGTCCAGCTGGCTCAGGGATTCTGCTAATACGAATGGACGAATTCACATCGTTATGTTATGTTATTCGGCTCCTGAAAGTTCACCTTTTTTGGCAACAACAAACAAACCGAAGGGGTGGGTGAAAGAAAAAACAGGCACACATAGCTCGTGATCGCCGCGTAAGCGTTGGAATTTAGAGTTTGCGAGCCGAGGGCTGAAGTGCCTGGCCAGGGGGGAAATATCCAGGTACATATTTAATATTCGTCGCGTGTCCGAGGATATTCCCATTAACTAATGTAGCCTATTTACCATTTACCCTTATCCCTTCCAATCGGGTTTTATGGCACACACGAGGAAGAATGACACTACAACAACAGAGCGTACTAAGGATTAAAATAAAGTGAAAGATTTGTCCATCGTGAGCAGTCAAAAAGTAATAGTTAAAATGCGTGGTCAGGAGATATAATAGGTCAAAGCACAACCCGAAAAGCACCGAGAGCTTTTAGATCCACCTCAGAACGAGCGTCGTATGAGTACGTAGGTCCTCCAGCGCCTGACGGTCGATAATGTTGCGGTGGGAGATGGGCAACAGGTGATAATTTTCGATTTTGGGAAGCAGATGGCTGCCGACTGTGGGGAGGACTCGGTGTGCGAGGCTCTGAATCCTGATAAGGGAGCGCTCGCTCTCTTGCGCCACTGTCCTGGGATTTGGAACTAGGTGAAAAGGGGAAATACTCCTTCATCTCACCGCCGCGGCCCACTGGATAGGGGGGTGTTCCCAGCGAGGACATCGGTGGTGTTAGTGGGGTCGCGCCATAGCGGTATTGGCCTTCCGTGAAAGACATGTGGGGAGGAGGGAGAGTTAAATTCAACGTTGCACTGCGGGAGTAATCTGAACTCCCGCGGTAAGAGTGATTTGTGGATGTGGACGTTGAACGTGGTCGGTAGCCAAGATCGTCGCTGTTGCTGTTACTATGGTGGTACGGATGTAGCGTATAGTGGGCATCATCGTCCACGTCTTCTTGGGATGTATCGTCTCGAAACGAGGAATGCTGATGATGATTCGAGTAACCATCTGGGCGGAGGTTCTTCACCGTTGTGGGGGTCTTACGCATGAGGCCTTTGCCAGTTTCGTACACTCCTGGTGGGACGTGAATTTGTCGCAGCAGTGGATCTTCTTGTACGGAGGGAAGAAGCGGGAAAGATGCGGAAGAGAAGTAGGCCTAAATGATCTCCCGTGTGTGCATCGAGATGGATTTGATTTAGGAGAGCGGCACTCACGGTCATATGCCATTTCTTCCTTGCAACACCGCCATTACCGTGGGGATCAGAGGGAACAGTGACCCAAGCGGAATAGGTTTGCTTGGTGAGGCCATCCACGGCCAGGGGGAGATCATCTGAATCGAAGCTCCTGCGAGTCGATCGAGCTTGGGATGGTTGGGACCCAAAGTCCTCCCTATTGTGACGATGCCCGGTCAAAGCGATTAAATGGGAGCCGGATCTTTATGACTTACCCTTTCTCCCGGGGACTGCGAGCGCACTTCTCTTCATAGAACAAAAAGGGTTCACGCATGCGTGAGGCCGACCTGACCGGTTGGGAGCATCAGCGGCCGTTGAGGAGGGGAGTACATGATGGGTGAACAGACCATTTACGACCATCAGTCCATCGCTCGAGGCCACCCTTGTGGACAGCCTCTTCCCAGACGAAGACCTCGCCTGAACGCAGCTGGCTGCGCTCTTCGCCCGTAAGCCGGCGCCTGATCATGGGGAGATGGCCGACACGGACAGCTTCGAACAAGACGTGAGCATCTACGGATATGGAGAGATCTGAGACAGTGGGCAAGGGCCTGGCAAGCAATGAACGGCACCATGAGCGTTCTTGATATCTGCATCCAGAAGGCGATGGAGGGAGTGAGCTCAGCGTCTGGGACGACGGAAAGGGGGACACTCACGGAGGCATGGATGGGTGACATGGCGATGGGTGGCACTCATGGTGGGGAGAGGTTAGACGAGAAATCCGCAGAGCAAGGAACCATTTATATCTTAAACTCAAGGCCTGGACATATATTATTCAATCTACACGAGTTTGGTGCCTGGGGAATTGAATTCCACGATAGTCAATCAGGGGACAAACTGTATTTTTGGCTTGTCTTGCGGCCGAAGCGCATCCGGTGCCAGCCAGGAACACATCAATGGATATGTAAGCGAGGGACGTGGTGCAAATATTCCAACAATCGGCTTGTTCGGAATGCGGAGGAGGACCGCCCCGAACCAATATTCCAACACGGGGTTACTCGGATGCCAGACTCACCCATGTGAACCGGACATGTCCAATATCTCCGGCGCTGCCCCCGGCAAATGCCTGTGGCTGTGCCCCGACACCCAGGAACCACTCGCTCAGATAGAGTTACGCGCCACGTGGCTGTGCCTTACTGATCGGATCCGAAGTGCCTTGTTCGCACATCCGTGTGAACAAGGGGTGCCTGTAGGGCGGGGCGGCGAGCAGGCTGGCGACTCGGGCTGCCGCGACCAGCATGGCCGACATCGGAAGTACCCGCTGTCTCGCCCGCGGTATCCCCAAGTATAGCAATTGCCGCTGGGATCAACACAGCCGCCGACCCCATATCTACGATTACATCCACTACAGTAGAGGTAGTCCATGTTGTCAATGGAACCACGCTCGTATATATATCGAGGCTGGTCCGCCGATAGAAAGCCTCCAATGGCTGAGAGTAGCTCACAGCGTTGCGTGCGCTGGGCAAACGCATTCTGAGCATTCGATCAATTCCCAGACGACCTTGGGTCAATGGCCCATTGCTCACCCAGCCTCGCTCAAAGATGGAGAAAGTCTATTTTTATTGGACCCAGTGGGTCAGCCCCGGCCCTGCGCAGTACAAACACAACCAAGGTTTCTAGGTATAAGAGTTATGAATAATCGAAATGGATCCGGTCACCACTTGCGACGTAAAGAGGCTCTTTTAGATGTTTTGGGTGGTTGCTGCGACGGTTGCTAGCTAGTATCGAGCACCACCTATGACACGCACGCATCAGGCTGCAAGGGATGATTCCCCATAGGATCCCATTCAGAGTCAAGCATTTCCTAGTTGTCAAGGATTTTCATTGCATATTCTTCCCAGCCGACGTATTGGCCACGGTTTGGATCGAGGAATACACCGAGATCCATCTCGGGCTACACACCGGACCGTGTCGTGAGATGGATTGTTCCCGTGGTCACCCACCACAGACCCCTCGCTTCCTTAACCGCGGGGATCCCTGGGATAGCTACAGTAGCGCGAGAAAGAGCAACCTCAGAAGGGGAAGAGGATTAAATTGTCGGCCGCTTGCGCGTCTAAATGAAGAGTCCTTGCCTTTCTTTGCTAGGAACCAGACTCTCTTCGCATAACAGAGGCGGGGCCTCTCGATGACAGTTGCCCATCTCTGTCAGTGCCTGAACCTGTCAAGCAGATCCGAGATTACTGTACCTCCATGTATACGTGCTCCACCTGGAATTCCATATCCGAATTGGCCACCGTCAGCGGTTTTGTCAATCTTTACTTTGTATCTATGATTGGCTCCCGAGGCTATGCTGTTGTTCCACTAATGAACCGCTCTCTATCTCCGGGACATCTGGCCCGATTTTATCTATGCGGCGGGTTGGTACTCGCAAGCCAAAGCATGGCTTGGAATGCAGTATTGATACTAGACCTCTATACAGGTGTGATTGCAGTCAGAAAGTTGCTCGGCCACACATCTCCTATCTCGTTAAGTCTTACTGTACATAATTTCTTATTCTCATGTTATCTCGTGCTCAGCTCGAGAGCATTGCTCGTTTGGGCTGGGAGGGTCCTTCGCAGTGCCATTCGTTATGCTAGATCTGTCCCTCGCTCAATGATGTTTACCGCTTTTGGGTTTGCAAATCACTCGCTAACAGTGTTGGTCCAATATTAATGTCCGGAGTCATCGCTCAAATCTAGAGTCGCTTCGTCCCACGTTTCGCCTCAATACCGCCCCAGTCGTGAAAATATCTTCACCTCGTGTTTGTCTCAATGCCAGGTCACAACCATCCTAGTACCGTGTCGCTATTGCTGTTTTTGGCGTCGGCTCATTGTAACCTGTCCCTGACATCTGGAATTTCTTTTGACGTCAATGACAAAGCAGTGCGTGTGTGAATCAATAGCAAGGTCGTGTCCCCTCTCAGATCCGAACTGGGATCCGAATTGTCCACCCCCTTGTGTGCAAGACAGGGACATGAAATCATGAGCGAGCTCAGACATATATTTTTTAATTTGTTTGGCTTTAGTGCTCCGACGTAGGCCTGCGAGACTACGGCAAGGCGCAGGCCTGCAACATGATACAGGTGGTTATGCCCACCCCTGACCCATGGTGAGATTGGGCGCTCGGTGGTGCTAATGGTGGTCTCCCATTCTGCCCCCAAGATGCATAGCCACATCCGCATGATTCACGCTTCGTCGAAGTAAAATATTCTCTGGCTATATAGGTCAACCCGCTGGTCGTTTATTGCTAAACAGTCGAAGCTTGCTCAGGGCGATTTTGGTCGTGACGTTGGGGAGAATAATACCCCTGGAGGAGAGGACCGCATCAACCAGAAACCCCAGAGTCGAAAACATCACCCAGTGGCTCATTGTCCGTGGGACCACCACCATAGAGTGTCCTATAGCATAATGCTCATTAAGTATGCTGCGTATAGCGTATCCAACAAGTCAACGTGCCGATGAATCCCAGTCATGCATTGACCCAACTCTCTAGAAATCCCACCCAGCTCTCTTCCCCGGATCTCATCCATACACATCAATACATCGGTTTACGAACGCCTCGATCATCCGATCTGAGACCTGGCCTATCACAGTGCTCGAAAGCGCGGTATGCATGGGATTGACGAATGCAAATTCGATGTCTAGGGATATGCGGGTCTCTATCGGAGACTTTGGCCTAGAATCATCGGGAGAAGGAGTCGGGGCGCTGGCGTAGATATTGATCGGGCCATAGGGGGACATGAGGATCGCAGTGGTGAAGTTGGAACTGGGGAAGTGACGGGTTGAAATCTCCAGACACTCTTTAGACTTTTGAACACAAAATTATCGTCTGCAGCCGTTGCCTGAGGACCCCGAGGGGTTGAATATGGACAGAATAGAAAGACATGGAATAGATACACGCACAGTGACGGATTCGTAAGGCTTGAAGTAGACGTGACTGAGATATTTCTGTTCCACGCCCGGGAAACCGATGGTTAGTTCGGTAAGTAATGGCTCTGATGGTATCGTGGGCTTCGAAATCACTCGGGACGCCGTGCAGTAAGGAAGGAAATTGGGATAGGACTCTATATCGGATACAAGTTCATAGAGCTGTCTTTGTGTGTACCTAGTAGTAATACTGTTGCGAAATATTCAAGATACTCAAGGACATGTCCACGCACGGGAGAATTCTCCAGACCTGGTATTTCTGCTCTGGCGGCAGCGGAAACGAGAAGAATGAGCGTGTGGTAGCCACGATGCGGGCTCGAGGGAACATATCTTTCGGGCCTAGCCGGGCATGTGAATTTGCTGATGCTCTTGTGCATCGACCTCCTTCCACTCGCCTTTTCTCCACCTTTTTATGCCCAATCGCCCACAATCGCTTTCCAAAACAAACGACAATCACCGTAGACAAATCTCTGTCACCAACACTCGACACTCGACCCAGCATGGCACCCTCTTATCCCTCCCATCAGAGAGTCTTACTCACCTCACATCCACACTGGATCCGAAGTCATTCTTCGCTCTTTCTCTCGTGAACCATGTGTGTTTCGTGCCACTATCCGAACAATTGGATTATTTCTGACGATATTCTAGGCTCTCTATGAACATGTGAGCTTGGATCATTCGTGGCGCGTCGCCTTCAATGCCCAATTTCTGGGTCTCTCGCCCGAGGCCGACATAGGGAATCCCGCTGGAAAACCCCTCCTCCTCCGAAGAACCGAGTCTACCTGGAGGAAGGAATTTGTCAAGCGCTGGAATCTGACCATGTGCGTGGTGCATGATTGACGTGTCGCATTCGATGTTGATGTATCGCCCTCACAAAATATCGTGCAGACGTTTCGCTAAGTCTCGAAACCCGACAATCAGCCATGCCCCACACCATAGCGTGGTATCGTCCATGTATGTAGCGATTTTTGGTCGATTTGTTCAATTTCTGAGTGAAAGCTTTCTTTAGGATTTTGCTTCCGGACAAAGCATCGCTCCTCTGCACCTCTCTATCCTATGGAGTGGTCTCGCGCAGTTTCCCTTTCACAGGTAGGTTCCATTGACCAGAGCCCTATCCGATCTTCTAACGAGCCGCTATTTTCAGGAAAGATCTTGAAGGGTTACTTGGACGCTCAAGGAGCGCTCAATGGACAAGGCATCGGTAATCCGAATGCAGAGTTTTCTCCCGATGTGACTGCCATTTCCCTCCATTCTCCGGGAGGTGGCACTGCCAAGGTCGCATGGGGATTCCTCAACGGTTCCGTGGCGTGCACTACCAGTCCTAAAGTCATGGAGCTTGGAAAATCCGCCAAGTTTTCGAGATGCCGGCCCGCACTGGGACACGAGGGCCCGGTGACAAAGATTGTTTGGGGAGATGGCCCAGGAAACACTTTCGCCAGTTCTTGTACTAGAGGAGGTGTCAAGTTGTGGGAAACACGCAAGATGCGATGTGTTTGGACTGGAACGGCTATTGTGGATGATATATTCCCACTTTTGCGTTCGTCCATTCAGGAACTTACGTTCGACGCCTCATCCGGAACGGTCATCGCCGCTACGGAGAGCGGGTACATATTCGTCTGGTCTGGAATTGACGTCCACTCAGTCACCGATCCAGATCGGCCCCCCAATGATGAAGTAGCGCAACTGGTCCCCCGTTATTTCGTTCGAATCGCTCCACTTGTCGAGAATCCAGTGAAGCCATCGTCCCTCGTTCTTCAATCTCCAGGAATATCCCCCACTCAACTTCATTTTGCCATTTTTCATGAACATGAGGCATGCTTCCACAAGGTTTCGGTAGATCTCAAGGAGCCAGTCCCTCAATTTCACGTAGTCCAATTCTGTGATGGCCCCGTTGGGGTCCTCAAATCATTCAAAGCGGATCTTTTGCCGGTATCGTCTCCGGTGATGAATCCTTCCACTCATCCTGGCACAATTCTCTCATCAGTTGCCGAAATCAATGTGCCACTGCTGTCACGCAATGAGCCTCGTCTTGCTACACGTCTTCACAGCTACGTTCTTGCGGGTGACATATCTGGCCGAATCTGCGTCTGGGGTTGGGATTCGGACCCAGACGACACAGACCCCCATGCCAAGTATCCAAAGGCTTCGAGCTCGCAGCGGTGGCAGGCACACGAAGATGGAGCCGTTACTGCTATTGAAGTTGATGGAGCCATACTTGCGACCGGGAGGTAAGTGAATAACATTCAGGCCTGAATCATGTGGCCTGGGGTCTCATGCCTTGCTTTTGCCTTGTGTCTCAGTGAGTGCGGTACGATCAATGTTTGGGATGTCTTGACTCTTGCGCGCCTTCGGTCCTTTGCGCCTCCATCATCGCGTCCCGGTCCGGATGGCCTATGGGAGAGGGTGTCGTGGATTATTGTTCGTGGAGACGTCTTGATTGCCTCCATTGGATCACGAGTGTTAGCTTGGAAGGCAACGCCTGTCGGGAAGGACCCCGGAAAGAGCAAGGCTAAGGGGAAGAAGAAGTCCACTGTCAACCCTACCGCCAAATGGCAACGTACGTTTGATGGGGTACAGTACCACTGCGGGATCGGAAGCTGATGCCGGGTTTTATTTTCTCGCAGAGAACCTTGAGCTGAAGCGTGATATCATTGAATCACGAAGTGAGATCGAGGCCAAGCGATCCTTTCATAGAGTCGCCTATGGCCCTGAACGTGACCAACTCCGCAGTCTTGGCCAGCTTGGTCTGGATGAAGTGGAAGCGTTAGAGTATGTGCTTATGCTCAGCCGAGATGAAGAAGAAGCAAGAATTCGTCGGCAATCAGAGTCCCAATTTTCATTAAATAATGGCGCAGAGGACCTATTCGATATGAATGAAGATATTGGCTTCAACTCGGATGGGCCTTCCTCACCGACTTCGTCCGTGGACTCGCCGGGAGCTCAGTCCTCTCCCTTCACACGTCCACCATCGTCATTCTCGCCCACTCCAATTCCGTCTCCTCGATTATCCCCCCCATTGTCCTCATCCATGTCCACGTCTACTGCTGTATCTGTATCCTCGAGGTCCATCCCAGCGTCTGGATCATTTAAGCTCAAAGTCTCCCCCCGCGTGCGGCCAGAGCCTATGGAAGCTGGGCCGAGCATGTCACCCTTGAACCTGAGCACAGAGATCCGTCGCTCTAGCGCGTGGTGCACTCCCTCTAGTGATGCGCTGCCCCAAACCACCAATGACAATCAACGCACGTCTGTACCCATGGCGTCTACTGACATCAAGAACAGCACGAGTACGAGTCCGTCCAATGCCGGTTCGCCATATATTGGGACCGTTTCGCCAACATCGACCAAGCGGGCCTGGAACGCCGTCGTTCGTGCTCCTTCATCGCCTACTTCCGCACCGGCACTTGCTCCTTCGTCGCTAGTACCCTCTTCCATAACAGCACACAAGCCTGTTTCCGGCTCCTATCGCGATGATGCTGGAGGGAGCAGTGGAAGAGGGGGGGGCCTTCCCTTCTCACTGCCAGTCTTACGCAGAACGGTACTTTCCCCCCGCCAAAGACATCTGTGGCCACGTCCGCTGTAATGTCTACCCATGTCCTGACTGTCATGGCACCAACGAGTAGAGAGGCAGAGGAAGCCGAGCTGAAGTATGTGCTCGAGTTGAGCCTTGCGGAGGCTCAGAGTGGAGGAAATATACTATAAGCAATCCCCTAGACTTGTCCACGATGTACAACCACTGTGTTCACATTCACTAGATGAATCATCCTGGTTTTTGGCACATAATTTCTTTATTATAGTGTCTTCCCCCAGGTCAATTTTCAAACCCATATCTTGCCTGTAGGGGGGGAGGAAATTGATTTTCAATGTTAAATCTTCCTTGTCTCAAAGATCAATCACAACTTCATTGGGAAATTGGTGGATCAAGTCAAGGTCCTGTATTTGCAACTCCAAATTAGCACAGAGGGTGGTGCTCACTGCACAGCTAATGGCAGATGATCCAAGCTGGGCTTTGCAACCAGAGGATCTGGAGGCAAATAGTGCACATTTGACAAATATAAGCAACAGGCTCTTCAGAAGCCTTTAATGTAGTATGACTGATTGTGATTATGGTTGCCAAAGTCAGGTTCAGGTCAGGTTTTGCCCCATTTGGGCAAAACCTGAACTTAACCAAAACCTGAATCTTCTCAATTGGCAAAACCTGAACCTAACCTGAAAACCTATCTTAGGTTAGGTTCAGGTTAGGTTCAGGTTCAACCAAGGTTCAAACCTGAAATCATGAGCCCCTTCAGACAGGAGAAATATCTGAGCTCAACACTGATTTTAACCATAATCCAGAATGAGTCATCAATTCTGGCAAGTTCCAGAATTATGTAAGCAGGTTCCTTGGTGGAGAAATATGTTACTTTGAAGTGAAGTTATACATAAAACCTCATGAACAGTTTATATTGACTATACATAGTCTATGTATAGTCAATATAAACTTTGTATGAGGTTTTATGTTTAACTTCACTTCAAAGTAACCTATTTCTCCACCAAAAAACCTGCTTACATAATTCTGGAACTTGCCAGAATTAATGACTCATTCTGGATTATGGTTAAAATCAGTGTTGAGCTCAGATATTTCTCATGTCTGAAGGGGCTCATGATTTCAGGTTTGAACCTGGGTTAAACCTGAACCTAACCTGAACCTGAAAACATGGGGGCCCAAAACCTGAACCTGACCTGAGGAAAATTACATGAAACCTGACCCCAATGGAACCTGACTTGGGTCAGGTTCAGGTTCAAACTCAGGTTTTCCAGGTTTGTAACCTAATTTCAGCAACCATAATTGTGATCATGCAATATTAAGAGTACTGCAGCAGAGATATGCTTTGCCCACTAGTGTGGGGAAAAACAGTGGAACACCCTGGAAGACCAAAGTGCAATAATTCTTCATGGGACTTTATGGAGACCCCAGATGTAGCTTTGCCCAAGGTGGTTATGCATGACAGATGACTATGTCAAGAGACTAGATAAAAGGTCTCAGTTTCATATTAGAGAAATGTGTATTATTGTAGATATACCTAGATAAAAGCTCTATGTACAATATGTAAGAAAAGGGGATGAGGAATGGTAGTTCTACTTGGCTTACCTCAGTCTTATATATTAGAGAACTGAGGAAAGCCTTTGGCACAATCCAATGTTCTATACAGGTGGGTGAACAATGGATATGAGAGGAAGGCATTGATTTTTGACAGACTACTGAGGTCCAACAGGTGACTGCAAGAAACCACAATGTGCTCCTGAAGGAAGTTGGATATCATGGCACTCAAGCTCTATGGAGGGATTTGTTTATGTCCCAGGGGGTGCAGTTGCATTCAAGGGTCATTGACACACATGCTCAGTAGAGGCAACACTGCTGTATGCCAGTGCATTCAAACCATTATCTGTTCTACAATTTATGGAGCCCTCACAGCATTTCCTACAGGAATCCTCATTTCCCTGCTCTCTGATTCCACCATCTGAGTCCACAGGGTGGGCAAGCAGCCAACTAACTCAGTATTTATCTGGAGGTGTGACAGTCAGAATCTTCAAGAGGTTAATAGCAATGCACTCACTCTAAATTAGCTGTTCAGGGACCTGGAGCATCTGGAATTCAAAACCTTTGCAATCAGCAGGAATAGAACAAGTGATTGTCATGTCACAGGGTGTAATTATAATGAAGCATTTTGATTTGACTTTGGTTTGTGGATGACCATCACTCCTGGCCCTGAGCAATTGTGCTAAGTGGGTGAAGCCTTGTGTTGACAGTGGGTGGTTTTTGGCAATGGTGATTTGAAAAACATAGAGTTTTTTCTTCAGCAACCAAAAGGAGTCAAAAGTAGCATTATTCTGTTCCAGTGGCACATAGTACATATTGCTTTGAATAAGCAGTGTCTGCAGCTTGTCCAACTGGTAGGTATATTGTGAATGTTGACTAAGTGGAAGTAAGCAAAAGCATTGTTTTGAACCAGTATACATTTGGACATTGTTAGGATTAATGACCATTTTAGTGATTTGAAGAGATTTCAGACCATCCCTGGCATGAGTATCTCTGTTATAGAAGCAGGATTGGGAGCTCTGATGACTGTCAAATAAAACTCTGGTTCAGTCAGTGTGTAGATGGGAGACTGTATTTCTGTTGTTATTCAATAGGCTAGTTTGCTCTGATGGTTGATCACTCTCTAACAAGATGTGTATGGTATTCAGTGGAGAATAGGATTGTGGTATGGACTGGCTGTAGTCAATGATATATTGTGGATGCTTATAGAAAGGCTTATAGATGTTGTGTTGGATCATTTACTGATATTTGTGTGTACTTATTTATGTCCTCCTAGTCAGAATGCAGATATCTATGAGGTTCTAGACTAGTTACTGCTTGGTCAGTCTTGTTAGTATATTTCTTTCTTCTTTCTTCAGAACCTGACTTGTATTTTGTTATGCTTACTTTTCCTTGGATGTCCAGCAACTCTAACCTTAGGTTCTGCAACTATCCTTGGCTTTAGTATTTCACATAGAGGGCTTCCAGTAACTTAGTTTCAACAGCCTTATAGATGACTTAGCTCCAGATGGCTTTAGATGGGTACTTTCTTTAGACTCAAGCAGATTTGTAGACAGTAGTTGATTTCCAGTAGTCAGGAGATGGGGGGGATACAAGGAAATCTACCAGCTTTTATACCTTTCCAAGGTGGCTGTGTTTGAAGAGAAATGACTCACTCATAAGTAAGTCATATGTGAGTCATTCATAAAGGTTGTTAAGGAGAAAGATTGCAAGGGTGTCATTTATAAACAGAACAATAGAAGGGAAGTGTTGCCTTGGATCCTGTGAAGCCTTGGGAGTCATTTTGTGGCAATGGGAGATGAAATCAAAGGATATTTCCAAGTTCTTTGAAGATTAATTGCTCATAGTAAGTGGTTAAAGTGCTGGTCACTAGTTGATAATGGGAGCAAGTTTATGGGGCTGGATTTGATATGGAGACTGCAGTTTTTATCTGCAATAGGCATTCTCAGTATCATTTGAGGTGGATTTTTAACAACTTTCTGGGCACAGTAATTCTGAGTGGATTGGGTATGAACTGACAGAGAAATTTGTAAAATACTGAGAAATACAGATTTTTACAGTAAAATCAATCTGGAGAGTGCAATTTTAATCCATTGTAAACAGGATTGTTATGAACCAATTGAACTACTATCCACATCATTGAGGAGAGGACAAATGAAGGGAGCCACAGGGACAATTTGAATATTCAGGTCCAGGGGAATGAAGGTCTTTTGGGATAATAAAAAATTCTAATGAACAGCAGTTGCTCAAGGGAATGGATCAGTGTCACAAAATAAGATGTCAAGGCCACACCCTGAAGTTGTCCTCTTGAATATTCAGTCTTAATGCGGCTGTACACAGTCTTGACAAGTGGGAAATCTCCTCCAGACAGTGGCAATACTTCAGTGCCTCAAACTGTGATAGGGGGAAAAACCAAATATTTACATGCTCCCTCCCCTTTATATACATTCCAGACCACAATTCAAAATTCCAGAAGAAAAAGTGGAGATAAGGGAAGCATAATGAAAAAGAAATGAAGCTAAGGGCTTCAAAACTGGTGGAGATATTCAAGAATCAAGTGAAAAAGAGAAAAAAAACACTTTACAAGCCATTACTCTCTTGAAACTGGATAGATTCCCTTAAGGAATAGTGGAATAGGTTGCCCTAAGTGCCATTTACATTGGACATCAGAGGGCCAGAAATAATTTGCTATTTGTGATGGTGGAGCAAGGGGGGAGTCATGAGGAGGGGGTTGTCTTGTGAAAAATGGAGTTCTTATCTGATCATTTTTCCCTTGATTCTGTTCAATGTACATTTTTAACAGCTTTCAGGGCATAGTAGTTGTGAATGAATCAGATGAGAATTGGCTTCAAAAAATGAAAATACTCCTTCAGAGTATGAAATGTGGAAAGATAATGGTACAGGGTCCGCATTTTTGATCCAGTAATTTCATGTTTGGTACCATTTGATAGGTATGATTCATATATTGATGGGTGCTGCTGTTTTGAGTTGATCCAATCAAAACTGATGGAGAAATTTGAACAATACTCCTTGAGAGTAGTGTAGCCTCTGGATCATGTGATGGGTCCACAAGTCCAGAATCAGAACTAGGCCTGGTCTGCATCATTACATAATCACAATCCTTTCCCCTTAAGGCAGTAGGATGACTTGAGAAAATAGACAAGTCATACAGTCTTGGGGAAGAATGGAAAGTTCAATTGCCTTGTCCAAAGAAATTGGACTTGAGATAGGGCATAAACTGCCCCTTTTTGATGAGGACTGTTGAAGTCTGATGGACAGTCAACAAATTGACTGGTATTGATCATAAAAGAATAAGGTGGAATTGTAGATTGATAGGGGGTAGGAATCCAATTGATTCTTGAATAAACAAATGATGAAGAATTCAATGAACAGGGTGATAAATAATTGATTCATTCATAAGGAAAATAGGCCTTAGATGAGGATTCTATGGTTTAGGGATTTATCCCTCCAACACTGTTTGACATGCTTTTGGTACCATTTGAAAGGTGTGAATTGTAGCTTTCTAAATGTTATATGGGTGAGTGTCTCCAATCAAAACTGACAGAGAAATTGAACAAATTCAGTTTTGTACATAGCCACAATTGATTTCATAATTGGTCATGTGATCCTTCCATAGGCTGGGATCAATAGGATTTTGCATTTTCTGATACTGGATGCTTTTATCTTCCACACCAGAATGGAGAATATTAAGATAGGCCACATACATACTCATCAAGCCCCCAGAACTTCCTGGTGATATTCACAGCAATAACTACTACTCTTGAACAGATCACTCTATGGACTATTTAAGACTGTAGAATGATAGCTAGAAGTATTATCTGCAATTCTGCAGTTAAAATTTTGTGAAAAAAGGTCATGAGGAGGAGGAGATTGACTTAGAAAAACTGTGATCATGGAAAGTGCTTAGAATGGCATTCCATATCATTTCTTTTTTGTGAGCAAAATTTTGAGCACTACCTAAAAAGGAAATCAGATCTTGCTGATGTACCAGTGATCTCCACAATTTCCTTTTTGGGGTAGGCTGCAACAGGAGCCTTGCCACACAAGGACAAGCCAGTGCTTGTGTGGCAGGCCAATGGACAAGGGTCTAGTCTGTGTGAGCTAACAAAAAATATTGTGGCCTTCAAGCTTTCCTGACACTCATGGCAGACATAGGTCATGACACCTCCCTAGTCATATGGGTGGTTAACTAGTGTAGTTAATGCCAGAACAGAAATTATTGATAATTCTGGCAGAAATTAAAGACAAAATCTGAAACATAATTTTAAATCTGAACAACACCACAGATGTTAGTTGTCTCTAATTTCCATTCCAGGCTCAACTATGTTCATGAGCTCTAGAGTTAACCATCCACTGGGTAGCTTTGGTCCTGGACCCAACATCAAAAGTTGGTATTGGGTTGACAAAAATTGAGCACCTAAAACCTAACCCTAACTAATCATGTGATCTATCCAGAAGATCCTGGAGCTTGATGAGTATGTATGTGGCCTATCTTATGAACAAGGGATTCAAAAATCCATCCACAACCTGTATGCAGTGTTGGTGTTGGAGGGACAAATCCCTACTATTAGTGTTGCCATGACTTGAGGTTGGAGCTGGCTCAAGCCAAAGCCAAGCCAAATGCCAGTTGAGTCAAGCTGTGGTGAAGTCAAGCCAAGCTATTCAATTGAATTGGCCCAGCTGAGCTATTCAAGCTGCTCAAGTTGACTTGAGCACTGGGTTATAAGCAATAGTGGGTATATATATTTGCTCCCAACTGAGGTGGAAATAATATGGACTCTATGTATCATCTTGGGCAAAGGTAGTGATGAGCTTAGATGTGTTATGGGGGAGATTGTATGGTACCAATTATGGTTGCTGAAGTTAGGTTACAAACCTGGAAAACCTGAGTTTGAACCTGAACCTGACCCAAGTCAGGTTCCATTGGGGTCAGGTTTCATGTAATTTTCCTCAGGTCAGGTTCAGGTTTTGGGCCCCCATGTTTTCAGGTTCAGGTTAGGTTCAGGTTTAACCCAGGTTCAGGCCTGAAATCATGAGCCCCTTCAGACATGAGAAATATCTGAGCTCAACACTGATTTTAACCATAATCCAGAATGAGTCATTAATTCTGGCAAGTTCCAGAATTATGTAAGCAGGTTTTTTGGTGGAGAAATAGGTTACTTTGAAGTGAAGTTAAACATAAAACCTCATACAAAGTTTATATTGACTACACATAGACTATGTATAGTCAATATAAACTGTTCATGAGGTTTTATGTATAACTTCACTTCAAAGTAACATATTTCTCCACCAAGGAACCTGCTTACATAATTCTGGAACTTGCCAGAATTGATGACTCATTCTGGATTATGGTTAAAATCAGTGTTGAGCTCAGATATTTCTCCTGTCTGAAGGGGCTCATTATTTCAGGATTGAACCTTGGTTGAACCTGAACCTAACCTGAACCTAACCTAAGATAGGTTTTCTTCAGGTTAGGTTCAGGTTTTGCCAATTGAGAAGATTCAGGTTTTGGTTAAGTTCAGGTTTTGCCCAAATGGGGCAAAACCTGACCTGAACCTGACTTTGGCAACCATAGTACCAATTCTGTGGTCCGTTTCAGCCTGAATACCCAATGATTTACTAGCTTACCTCTCATGTTCAAACACTGTCTACTTTCTCCCCCCACTCCTATGTCTGAGCATGCTGCTGAAGTTCCCCTGAGTACCACCTCAAAGCATGTGAGGATTATAGAGTACAAACCTGATACTCCTAATGCTGTGGTGCCACATGAAGATGCCAGTTTGCCTTCAAATCCTGCTCTCCCTTTGACTCTGGTATAGAAGAAGGATTGGGAGCTCTGATGACTGTCAAATCAAACTCTGGTTCAGCCAGTGTGTAGATGGGAGACTGTATTTCTGTTTTTAGTCAATGGGCTGGTTTGCTCTGATGGTTGATCACTCTCTAACAAGTTGTGTATGGTGTTCAGTGGAGGATAAGATTGTGGTATGGACTAGCTATAGTCAATGATATATCATGAGATGCTTATGAAAGGCATGTTGTGTTGGACCATTTATTGATATTTGTGTGTGCCTATTTGTGTCCTCCTGGTCAAAATGTGGATTCTAAAGAGGGTTCTAGACTAGTTTAAGCTTGATTCAGTGTGTTAATGTGTTTCTTTCTTCTTCTGACTTGACTTTGTTATTACTCACCTTTCCTTGGATGTCCAGCAACTCTAACCTTAGGTCCTGCAACTATCCTTGGCTTAGTATTTCACATAGAGGGCTTCCAGTGACTTAGTCTTAACAACCTTGTATATGACTTAGCTCCAGATGGCTTTAGATCAGTACTCTCTTTAGATGCAAGCAGATTTTTAGACAGTGGTATATTCCCAGTAGTGAGGAGATGGGGGGATACAGGAAAATCTACCAGCTTTTATACCCTTCCAAGGTGGCTGTGTTTAGAGAGAAATGACTCACTCATATGTGAGTCATATGTAAGAACAATAGGGTTGCTAAGAAGGTGTTATCTTTCATAAAGTGATTGCAAGGAAGGTGAGTCATTCATAAACAGAACAATAGGGTTGTCAAGGAGGCATTATCTTTCTTATCTGTGAAGTTCTAGAAGTTATTTGTGGCAATGGGAGATGAAATCAAAGGACATTTCCAAGTTCTTGGAGATTAATTTGTTTGTAGTCCAGTGGTTAAGATGTTTTTGTTACTGGTTAATAATAGGAACAAGTGCATGGGGTGGGGTTTGATGCAGAGACAGCAGTTTGTATCTGTAATAGGCGTGCTCAGTATCATTCGATGCAGATTTTTAATAGCTTTCTGGTTGTGGTGTTTCTGAGCAGATTGGATGTGAACTGACAGAGAAATTTGTAAAATACTGATGGGTGTTGATTCTAATAGTAATGTTGTTCTGTAGAGTGCAGTTTTGATCTGTTCTTTGCATTGCTGGTACCATTAGATGCAGATTTTTAACATCTTTCTTGGTGCAGTGGTTTCAAGAGGATTGGACATGAACTGATGGAGAAATTTGTTTTATACTGGAAATTCCAGATTTTGATAGTAAAATCAGTCTGGAGAGTGCAGTTTTGGTCTGTTTGACTTGTGTTTGGTACTGTTTGAAAGGTGTGAATTGTAGCTTTCCAAGTGTTATATGGGAATATGTTTCTTATCAAAACTGACAGAGTTATAGAATGAATTTGGTTTCTGCACATAGCTGTAACTAATTTTGTAATTGGTCATGTGATCATCCAAAGGCTGGGAGTGGTGTGATTTTGCATTTTCTGATACTGGATGTTTTTATCTTCCACACTGGTACCTCAGAAAGGCAACAATAATGGTATTGGTAGCATGAGTGACAAATTGACAACACCAGTTCCTATGTCAAGATCCACCTGATGATGTAGCCTTTTTGCATCAGAAACAGTAAGTTACCATGAGAGCTTTGCAAAGATTACAGTAAGTTACCATTACCACATTTTTGATGCATCAGGTTGGCTGTTGCATCAGCTGTGGTAACCCCAGGCATTTTAATATCAGCCAATGGCTCAGTTGGGTTCTTAATGGATTTGCATCCAATCATTTCCTATTTAGGATAATTTCCATACTGGGTTTGGGGTGACTAAAAATATTATTGACTGAGCTTGCGAGGTCTTATTTACACTTCCGCTTTTTGTTTATAGCACAAAGTCCCTCGGACCAAACATGGTCACCCTGTGGGAACTTATTTGTAACAGTGCTTTCGAGCAATTTGCTTCCATGGGCCCCCATGAGAAAAATGGCCACCCTGTGGGAACTGGCATATTTGCTTCCTCGGAACCAAACTGGCTTCTTTGGAGCCAAATTGGCTCGGAAGACTCAATATTGATAGAAGTAGCCATGTA
>MU128998.1:153899-221654 GCA_014904985.1 Hydnum rufescens UP504 | reverse complement strand
ATCCTTTCTGAAGGTGGCTGTGCATGGAGCAAGAACAAAAAGAGTAATAAAGCTATGAGATCATAGTGATGTCATGGGGGAGTCATAGTGGAGTAGAACAAAAGAGTAATAAAGAAATGATGTCATAATGCAGTCATAGCTGAGTCATCCATAGAGTGTGATGTCATAGTGATGTCATTCATAAAGAGAACAAAAGGATTCATAAAGGAAATGATGTCACTAATTTGCTGAGCTTGTGGAGTAGTTGGAGCATGATGTCACTGGTCTTGTGATGTGTCTTGGAGCTCATGGGAAGCGAAATTAAGGGACATCTCTGGGTTTTGGAGATTAACTTGAGCCTAGTCCGTAATGTGGTTAATAAAAGGAACAAGTGCATGGTGTGGGATTTGATGCAGAGACAGCAGTTTGTATCTGAAATAGGTGTTCTTGGTACCATTCGATGCGGACTTTTAATAGCTTTCTGGAAGCGGTGGTTCTGAGCAGATCGGATGCAAACTGACAGAGAAATTCGTTTTTTACTGATGGGTGTTGATTCTGATAGTAAAATCATTCTGTAGAGTGCATTTTTGATCTGTTCTTCATGCACTCAGTACCATTCGATGTGTAATTTTAATGTCTTTCTAGGCGCAGTTGTTTCGAGAGGATTGAATGCGAACTGACAGAGAAATTCATTTTTTACTGGAAATCCCGGATTTTGATAGTAAACTCAGCCTGGAGAGTGCAGTTTTCGTCTGTTCAACTTGTGTTTGGTATCATTCGAAAGGTGTGAATCGTGGCTTTCCAAGAGGTATATGGGTGTACCTCTCCGATCAGAACTGACAGAGTTATAGAATGAATTTGGTTTCTGCACATAGCCATAATTAATTTCGTAATTGGTCATGTGATCATCCAATGGCTGGAAGTGGTGTAATTTCACATTTTCTGATACTGGATGTTTTTATCTTCCACAGATGGTGAACACTTTTAATTGCAGCCCCTTGCAATGCCATTTGCCTTTCTTGACAGTCATACAATTGAGATCTGACCATGCCTCCTTGTGTAGAACCACCACATCCATCCTTCAAACCAAAGCGAGATTTCTTGTGAGTTTACATTTTGAATTTGGTGATAGAAGTTGTCTATTGTTGGGTATGGATCTTTAATATCCCCATTTTTAATAGCTTTTTCTTTGTATCATCCTAGGATTTTTAAGCAAATACCCACTTTGAATGGCATTGTTCAGGTGGAGGTCAAGAGCATCTGTGGAGAAGGTTTGGTGGGGTATGGACATGTTTTCTGGAATGTGGAGGAGAAGGACAAATTCGATTCTGAGATCATGGCATAATGAGGGTCAATTGTTATGCAGTTCTCCAAACTTGTATGTTGTCCAGTCAACCCTTTTTTGTCTTTATAACACTGTCATATGCAACTTGGGGGTTTGGATAATAGCAGATAATTGTGTGGGGTTTGAGATGGGTGAATGGTTTGGGTATGGGTAATTGAATTGCTGATATATAATTGTGTGAAGTTCCAATGGCATGGTGAACACTTTTTGATTTGTGCCTTGAGGATAGTCATTCGATTTGCTTTATGTCACTTTTGCATCTGCAGATCAATAATCATGTGTCATTTATTGATTCATTTGTGCATATATGTGCTTATTTTCCATAGGTTCGAATTCCTTTGATGGGCAGGGTCATTTTCATTCATATTTCGCTGTCATCTTCTCATACGTCAATATCATCAGGATGCAGGCAGAGGAGGTGGATTTTTATTTCGAAAAGGATCAAACATCAATGGGGATTGTGTGGGTGAAGTATGGGTATGGGCACTCATTGTCCATTTTGCCAAATACTACGAGGATGAGGTGGATTTGAACAAAAAGGCAACTGTCTGAACTGAAGTCCTTGATTCAGACTTGGCTTAAGTAGGCATAATAGAAGTGATCAGTGTTGTTTTCGATGTCAGGATAGAATACGCCAAATTCTCCTATGTGTTAGTGGTGTATGAGTCCAGCAGGCACCCAGCCTTACTACCATTCTACTTATGTACATACAATGTACCACTCTGCTCCTACTTGACTCTTTCTTCTCTTTTCTCCTTCTCAAACCAACCCGGTGGAAAGCTTCTCCACTGGAGTTTGGTGCTGCCCTGGTTATAACTAGATTCATCTGCATTTATGTAATTGACTCGCATAGCTAGCCATGGGAAGACCTGAAATGTATATTTTTCTGCTCCTCATTCAGGCTGCCATCCGCAGTGTACTGAAACAGTACACTATGGCCTCTGCACTGAGTGATATACTACTACCCTGACTTGTAAACTACGTCATGGTTTACCCCAAGGATATGGTCCCTCAACTCAGTCTAACTCTTGAACCCTTCTTCAACCTGACTTGTGAGATGACTCATATCCTAACCAGTGACAGTCACGACTGTAAACCCAGTCCAGAACCCCACCAGGATTGCCTCATCATATTAAGCTTAATTTGGATACTACTGAATTAACACTGGTGGAGTGTGTAAGAACCCGAATATGGGACTTGACACTCATCTCTCCTATCCTCGACTGAGCTTACGAAGTGCTCTCAAACAAGACCTGCAACCCCCTGTTAAACAGGGTGGATACCTCAACAGGGGTGGTCACTCCCCCAAAAACTATCAAGACCAAAGGCATAGCCTCCTCGAACTGGACCAGGCCCAGCCTGAGGTCTGGACAAAGCCCAGATTCCACCACCTCCAGCCTCATGGGAATGGTGTGGAAGCCTGGCCACCCCACACAATGTGATTATTCAGATACCCGGATGAGCAAGGCTGGGTGGGTACTTAAGGAACATCCGTTGTCTACAAACTATACAGACCCCTTACATGTTGACTACTACATGCACACATCCCAAAACACTCCACAAGACCCTCGTTGAGATAGCAGGTTGGCCATGCCTGTATTGAACGAATGAGCCAGATCTACGACCAACGAATCCTTGACCAACGAAAACTCCATAGACCAGGAACTACTCTGTTGAAGAACCCTACTGGCATCAGTAGCAGACTCCATATGATGTGAGCAAGGTCCCAGCGCAGCCGCTGATGTACATCTGATCAACACTTCACTATATCATCTGGCATACAATCTGGATGTGGAGTCTCCCTTGTTCACCAGTACCGTCGTCCATGTGTCTCGTACAGGACATCCTATGGTCTTTAAACCTGACACAGAATTCTGCCTTACACTGCTGCAATGTGGCCAAATATTGCAAGACACTGCAGCAGAAATGGAAAAGCATTACTTCCTATTGGACCCAGATCCCTACAAATTCGACCCAGGGGGCATGTTAGCTGTCCATATGATTGCAGGAGTCTCCTCTGAAGACAAGGTCCTACAGCTAGCTGCCTTAGCCCTACATCGGCTACACACTGGACTCAAGATCATTGCACAGCTACAAAGTGTCGACAAAAACAAATCTGTGGCTTATACTATGAACTCCAAAGCACAGGGATATGTGACTGGGATTGTGAATGACCCTCCCCAGGTCACCTCACCTCTAGCAGCTTACTCAGTACCGGAATGAGGGTTATTGTGGCAAAACCAAGAGATACCAACACCTGGAACATTGGCCAGTGATGAAGGGACCCAACTGCCACATCCTCGATTCAACATCCAATGACCCCACCCTTCGGTAGACCCCCTATGACACCAGGTCCTGGCAAACTCTACCAGAACGACAGGTATTCAAGGGTCTGAATCTCAGGATTATCGATCCGAACTGCCTCCCAGACTGATGGACACCCCCTTGGCTCCTTGAGCCCTGTCTGATCATGGATGGCTGGAAGGCATGCACTGGAATCCCCCAGATGGGGGCCCCCGGATGGAGATGACTCAGGGGACGGAGAGGGACCCCCTGGCGGAAGGTTCCCCCATCAAGGACGACCCCTGATGGGACCCCGTGGTGGCTATCCTGACCGAGGGTGGCCCAATAACAGTCCTCCTGGACCTGGTCCCCCAGATTGTGGGCTGCCAGCTGTGGGAATTGACAACACAACCTGTCAACGAGAAACCTACTATGAACCCAAGTTTAAACTTGAATTTCGGCCCAGCGACCTACCAGAGTATGATGGGTCGGATAATGCTTTCGTTATGTGGACCAAGGACTTGGACTGCTATGCCACTGGAAGTCATCAAATGCACGAACAACTAGCTTTTGCCACTACCATGAGGTTCACCAAGCATGCAGATGTATGGTGGCAGAGTCTGCCCAATGCCATGAAGATTCAGGCTAGTCAAGACTGGGACTCGTTGAAACTCATTATGAGGACTCAATTACTGGGTACATGTTGGTATGACAAGCAAGTCACTATCTATGATGAACTACAATTCTGTAACCGAGGGCACGAAAAGGAGACGCCCACCAAGTGGCTTACCTGTAGGGTAAGGGCCTGCCGAGTATTGCACCCACTGCCTGAAATACCCAATCCTGCATTTGACTCCCTGGAAGTGGGTACCCTTATGGAACATGCTCCACCATCCTGGAGAGCCTACATGGATGTGGACCTCTGTCACAACACGGACACCCTGTTCTCAAGAGTTAAGGACCAAGAGGACACTCTTTTGGCCATATCGAACCTTTCCAATTCACAACAGACTGAGGACATAGCCAATGAGGTGATATGTTGAGTATGTGAGGATCTTCAATGAAGCTGGTACTGCTTGCCTGTCATGATGGCCAGTTCCAATTCACCAGAACCAAGTTACATGTATGAGCCCAGTGACGTAAGGTCTAAAAGGAAACCCATTCAGCCATGTCAACATTGTGGAAGCGAACTGCACTATGATTATGACTGTGGTTCCTACAAAAAGGACCCAAAGCATGCCAAACTGACTACAAGTACTAGACGTGACATAGCCTACTGCAAGGCCTACATTGCCATGACTTCAGGATTGGAGGAGGTCTATCAGGCCGCTATGGTAGCCACCCACGAAGCCCTTAGTAGTGAGGAAGAGGACGAAGAAACTGATGTTTTGTTTATTGTACCAATAAATCACCCCTAGAGGGAATTGCTTGCTATGTCATCCCTGGTGAGGGTGGATCTGCCCCTGACCTAATCGTTGAAAGGACACATGGCTCCCCTGAGGAAGTGTACTCTCCAGAGCCTATGGTAAAAAGGCCCCCAGGACTAGCCAGCCTGGGAATGGATGCTTTCAAATTGCAATGCTGTGTCAATGATGTGAACAGTCCCATGATTGAAGTGGTTGCTGATTCGGGAGCCACAGCCACCTTAGTGTCAGCCAAGTGCCTGAAGGCCCTGAAGGAACAAGGCCCGGCAATTAAGCAAGGGTTAAAACTGAGACTATTGCATCTTACTGGGGAAGCCAAGTGTCTGGGGTATGTTACACTCGATCTGTATTTTTGTAGTCAATTGGGGCCTGTACTACTCTGAGGAGTCAAAGCCTACATTGTCGATGGAATGAATGCTAACCTCTTAATTGGTGAGGATATGCACCAGGCCTGGCAACTCCATACCATGAGACCCAAACATGAAGCCTACTGGCAAGTGGGAGACAGCAAACACTGAATCCCAGCTAGCTGTACTATGAGAGATCAGGAAGCCTTCATTGCCTCCTGGCGATCAGTAGACATCCCACTTGCTGAAGCTGTCCCCAAGAAAGGACCAGACATCATCACCCCAGGAAGAAGAAAAACAGGTACAGGGAAGATTGTGGCCCTGGAAGATACTTATATTCCCAGAGGACATGTGGCCCAAGTACGGGTTAAAGGAGACTATGATTGTTACAGTGGACTACAACTAATCGAAAAATGAATAATATGGAGGGGTAGTCACAGTTTCCTGGCCTCGGTCAACTGTATAGTGGACATGGCAAAGGACCTAACTTTACCTATCACCAACCCTTCTTCCTCGCCTAAACTGTTACACAAAGGGGAAGTGGTGGGACACATGCTTGATCCCCTCCAATGCCTCAGCAAGGAATCCGACTTGAGCCTGGAAAACAGGGAACGGTTTGAACAAAAGGCCTATTCATTTGCACACTTGTAGAGGGATCACTCAGTAAACAAGACTTGAACCAAATGGGCCCCAAGGATCGTCCTAGGAGCCCCAGGAGACCACCGGTGTGGACTCCCAGGAGTTCACTGGAGAAGGTCCTAAGACTGCCGAGATGGGTGATACCACACAACTGAAATCCCAGGATTTGGAGAGTCTGATTGACGTGGACCCCTCCCTGGCTACTGAGCAACATGCATGCCTCTATGAAGTATTATGGAGGCATGAATTGGCTTTTGGATTTGATGTACGATTGGGCAAGCACCCTACCAAGGTGCACATCGAACTAGTCCCTGGTACCAAGCCTATTTCATCCGCACCATACATTGCCTCTCCCACTAAAAGGGAGCTCATCGATAAGCAGTTGGACTTGTGGTTGAAACAGGGGGTAATCGAACCATCGAACAGCCCTTGGGGAGCCCCAGTATTGATCATACACAAAAATGGCAAGGACCGACTCTGTGTCGATTGGAGGAGACTGAACACAGCCACCGTACCCAACCAGTTCCCGATACCATGGCAAAGTGACATTTTACAAGCACTCTCTGGGGCACAATATCTGTCCTCCTTCGATGCACTAGCCAGGTTCACCCAACTGGAGTTCGATAGTATTTCTCAACCCTACACTGCCATGAGGACACATCAGGGGTTACATCAATTCACAAGAATGCCCTTTGGATGGAGGAATGGCCCCCCAATTTTCCAACGTGTCATGCAGGAAATCTTAGCCCCTTACCTGTGGATATTCATGCTGGTATACATCAATGATATTGTGGTCTACTCAAGAACCTTTGATGAGCATCTTGACCATATTGGTACAGTCCTTGAGGCCATTAAAAAGTCTGGAATTACATTGGTGCCCCACAAATGTCATGTAGGGTATTGAAGTATACAACTTTTAGGACAAAAGGTGTCACATCTGGGCCTGTCCACCAATGCAGAGAAGATACAGGCTGTTGCAGCCCTGGCCACTCCTCATCACCGTAAGGACCTGGAAACCTTCTTGGGCATGGCCATCTATTTTGCTGTGTACATACCCTGTTTTTCGGGAATAGCGGTATAGAAGAAGGATTGGGAGCTCCGATGACTGTCAAATCAAACTCTGGTTCAGCCAGTGTGTAGATGGGAGACTGTATTTCTGTTTTTATTCAATGGGCTGGTTCACTCTGATGGTTGATCACTCTCTAACAAGTTGTGTATGGTATTCAGTGATGGTAAGGCGATGGTATGGACTAGCTATAGTCAATGATATATCGTGGGATGCTTGTGAAAGGCTTATACATTATAGAAGAAGGGTTGGGAGCTCCGATGACTGTCAAATCAAAATCTGGTTCAGCCAGTGTGTAGATAGGAGACTGTGTTTCTGTTTATTCAAATGGGTTGGTTTGCTTCAATGGTTGATCACTCTCTGCAAGATATGTATGTGTTTATTGGAGAATGGAATGTGATATGGACTAGCAATAGTCAATGATATATGTAGATGCTTATAGGAAGGCTTATATGTCGTATGGAATGCTTATAGAAAGGCTTATATGTGGAGGATGCTTATAGGAGGCTTATACATCTGGGATGCTTGTGGAAAGGCTTATACATGTTCGTGTTGCGTTTGTTCATTTACTGATATTTGTATGTCCTTGTTTACGTCCTTCTAGTCAAAATGCGGATATCTGTGGGCTATAGAATGGTCAGCGCTTGGTTAGTTTGGTCAGTATGCTTCAATCTTCTTTCCTGACTCGTATTTCGTTATGCTTACTTTTTCCTTGGATGTCCAGCAACTCTAACCTTAGGTTCTGCAACTATCCTTGGCTTCAGTATTTCGCATAGATGGCTTCCAGTAGCTTGGTCTCAACAACCTTGAAGATGACTTAGCTCCAGATGGCTTTAGATAGACAGTTCTTTAGATATTAAGCAGAATGGTAGACAGTAGTTGACAGTGGTTGATTTCCAGAGTGAGGAGATGGGGGGGGAACAAGAAAATCTGCTAGCTTATATACCTATCTGAAGGTGGCTGTGCATGGAGCAAGAACAAAAGAGTAATAAAGCTATGAGATCATAGTGGAGTAGAACAAAAGAGTAATAAAGAAATGATGTCATAATGTGGTCATAGCTGAGTCATTCATAGAGTGTGATGTCATAGTGATGTCATAGTGATGTCATTCATAAAGAGAACAAAAGGATTCATAAAGGAATGATGTCACTAATTTGCTGAGCTTGTGGAGTAGTTGGAGCATGATGTCACTGAGTCTTGTGATGTGTTTTGGAGCTCATGGGAAGCGAAATTAAGGGACATCTCCGGGTTTCTGGAGATTAATCTGAGCATAGTCCAGTGGTTAAGGTGTTTTTTTTTGTTACTGGTTAATAAAAGGAACAAGTGCATGGTGTGGGATTCAATGCAGAGACAGCAGTTTGTATCCGTAATAGGCTTGTTTGGTATCATTCGATGCAGATTTTTAACAGATTTCTGGGCGCGGTGGTTCCGAGCAGATCCGGTGTAAACTGACGGAGAAATTTGTTTTTTACTGATGGGTGTTGATTCTGGTAGTAATATCGTTCTGTAGAGTTCAGTTTTGATCTGTTCTTCACGTGCTTAGTACCGTTGGATGCGGATTTTCTATATCTTTCTAGACACAGTTGTTCCGAGAGGATTGAATGCAAACTGACGGAGGTATTTGTTTTTTACTGGAAATCCCGGATTTTAATAGTAAAATTGGCCTGGAGAGTGCAGTTTTGGTCCGTTCAACTTTTGTTTGGTACCGTTCAAAAGGTGTGAATCGTAGCTTTCTAAGCGTTATATGGGAGTACCTCTCCAATCAAAACTGATGGAGTTATAAAACAAATTTGGTTTCTGCGCATAGCCATAATTAATCTCACAATTGGTCATCTGATCGTCCAATGGCTGGAAGTTGTGTAATTTCGCATTTTCTGATACTGGATGTTTTTATCTTCCACACCGGCTAGGGCATCAAAAGAAGACAGATATTGCACCCCTGAAAGGGCTTGGAGGATGTTGCTTTGTCATGGTATAGGGAATTGGTCGGGCATGGTGGCTGCATTCAGTTTTCTCCAATTGATGCAAAGCCAGTCCTTGCCATTCTTGTGCACAGTTAACATGGGGGCTCCCCAGGGACTGTTCGATGGTTCAATTACTCCCTGTTTTAACCACAGATCTAACTGTTTGTTGATGAGTCCCTTTTGGCTGGTGAGGCAATGTATGGTGTTGGAGGGATAAAACCCTACTACATAGATTCTGCTTCAGGACCCAACTACCTCCTCAAACAAATTCAATTTATTCAATTCCAATCCTTCAAATACCTATCATTCCTTTGATTGCCATATGACGTGGATTTCAATTCTCCAAGACCCATTTTGTTTCTCTTTCCTCCACCTTGTACATGAGACATTTATTTGTCCATCTCCAAGTCTTCAACAGACTACCTCAAATTGTAGTTACTTCAAGCCCAGCCAACTGTGGCTCAGGCAATTCAACTTGCCCTGTTTGTTTGGTACTCAATCCATTATGCATTGCTCATTGCCTTGGCAGAGATATACAAGTCCCAATTATATAATCAAGATTGCCTAATCCTTTGGATCCAACTTGCAGATTAGTCACATGTTAAATAGGGGCTATTCCCATGCTCTCAAGGAGTATTTCGCTAATATCTCCCTCATTTTTGATCGGATCGACTCGTCAAAATAGCGCTCAGAAAGCTACGATCAATACCTATCCAACGGTATCACATACGTGTTTATCGGATGTGAACTGCATCCTCCAGGTCGATTTCACCTCATGCTCCACACTATCCTTCAGTATTTCATGAATATCTTCACCTGTTTTGATCCGATTCATTAGTAACGACCACCCCTGGAAAGATGCTGAAAATCCGCATCAAATGGTACCAAGGGAAAAATGAGCGGATTAGAACTCGGCTTTCTGTAATTTAGTCTCCTCATGTCTCATTTCACTTTTACCTCCGCTTTTTCTGATTACTAAAGGCAATTATGGTTCTGGCACCCTATGTCCGATGGAGGGTACATCTAGGGCGACCAGTTCCACCTTTCCCCATGGGATTCTGTTCAGTAGGAGAGGAGGAATACCTTGGTTAAGCCATATTCCCCTATTATGACTTGTTAATTGAATATCTCCTTCAGTTTTGAAGCTTTTGACTCAATCTCTTTTTCATCATTTTCGCCTTAACCCCACCTTTCTGCCGGTTATTATGGCATTATTTAAAGATGTATATTAAGTGCAGGGGATGCGAATTTTGATTGATTTCCCCCTCACCCTCAGTCTCTAAAGTCTTGAAGGACAGCTGTTGGCATCAGGGTGACTTCCAGAACACATCTAGTATTGTTCACACTTTGGATAGGCCCTCAAGAGGAGAGCCATCAGTGTGATTTCTGAATTAAATCCTCCATTCATTCATTGTTAGAGCAAGCCTGCCCTAGCAAGACAAATTCTCAACCTCAAGGCCTTTCATTCAATCAGACCTTAACCTACGGATTGACTCCATGGCCCTCTCCTTTCGTCCTCGATTCAACAATCTTGGGCTGTGGCATAGTTGCTTAGGAGATTCCTGCTTACAAATCTGGTGGTCCTTACAGGGGGTCACAAATCCTCAATCTGTACCAATCAATTCAATCTATCCTATAACTCAAGACCACAAGCATGTCAACTACCACATACGCCCACATGCTGGGACCATGTTCAAGAGACACTCCACGATTCAAAGGAAAAAGAATTTTATGCTTCCTTGCAGAGTACAAGTTCTGCACAACTGTGGCTCATCTCACTTCAACTCAAACAATCCATCAAATAACTCGTTATTGTGATACCAAGTCCGAGAGGTTTATTGAATCATTACACAAGTACTATGAAGACAACTGGGACAGTTTCAAGTCACGCTTATTGGAATTTTATCCCTCCGAAGAAGAAAAACCTTACTATAAGGTTGATCATTTAATTAAGCTTGTTTGAAAAGATCGAAAACTCTCTTCTATCAAGAAGTTCAACAACTATATTCACGAGTTTACTGTTATCACTACAGCGCTCGAAGAGAGAAAGGCACTATCAGAAACAGACAAGTACAACTATTTTTGGTGGGGAGTCAAGCCTGTGTCATTTTGCAAAGAGATAGGCAATGTTTTAAGGAATTCTAAACAGTGGACTGATTTGACTAATCCCCTGCCAATGGAGGAAGCCACTCGGGCTATCAAGCTACAACTCAAGAGGGACTTATATCAAGTTCCCGACGACGAGACATCGCATACAGTTTCGGATGATGAGGCTTCTTCCAGCACAACAGATTCCGATGAGGGCTCGGACTCAGAAGACTCGGATGAAGAGCCTAAATGAGTCAAGAACAAGAAGGGTCAGTTGAAGCCTGAGAACAAGCAAAAGAAGGATGATGTTACTACACCTAAGCCTGTTGAACTATCCAAGGTGCAGGAATCTGTTGATCCAATGAAATCTAACATCAATGATCTCACAGAGAAGATCAGCCAGTTAACTCTGGCATTGGGCCAACTCGATCCAGATAAGGTTGCGCAACATCCAGGAAAGTTTGGCATGTTGTCAATAAAGTGCTTTATGTGCAGAGAAGAGGGGCACTCACTTAAGGATTGCCCAGAAACCAAGGCTTTCATCACAAAAAAGGTCTTGAAGCTTTCCAATGAAGGAAGATTGGTGCAACTCAATGGAAGCAATCTTCCCCATGGCAATATTAACAATGGAGGCATCACTTGTATCCTGCATGATCAATTAGCAAATGCCTCTAATGTAGAAATGGAGCACTTACGAAGTTTTGAGCTCTTGAATCAAGAGTTTGCCACATTTGGCGAGTACAAATATGAAGTTTTTCCAGCAGAAAGAAAGCAAGAAGAGGTGCAACCGAAGTGAAATGAACCATATACAAAGGACAAACCTAAGGGAAAAAGAGCGGAACACCCGAACAAGGCATACGTTGAGATACCCCAACGGCCCATTAGACAAGATCAACTGTCAAGTACTAAGCCACCTACCATTCTGAAGCAGGAGAGTCGTACCGCAGATCCTGTGCCAGCTTTGCCAAATGAGGACATTGAAATGAAGGATGCAACAACAGGTGAGCCTGAAACCTGCAAACAGTTGGTGCCGAGCATGGAAAAGGATTTGCCATTGCCTAAAGCAAAACCCAAAACTAGGACAATGTTAGATGACGTTGTAGTATGCAGGAAAGATGATCATGTCAAAAAGAGAGCCTCTCCTGCTTACCGGTTTGCCAGCAAACTGCAAGAAAGAGTCAATGTAGATGCACTGTTCAACTCCCTTATGGACAAAGAAGTGATGGTGCAGCTCAGAGATGTGATCAGGTCATTGTATGAACTCTGCAAGAGGCTCCAGATTGCGACTAAGACACAACATGTACCAGTCAAACCAGAAGCTGCCAGATCAAACAATGTTGAGGCCACAATCAGTTCTATAGAACGTAACTTCAGATCTCTGTTCTTGGACTCTCCTAGTCCTCAATATACTATGATTCAAGATTTGCCTAAGCTGGATCATCCCTCAATGCAAACCCATAATCTTGAACCTCTGAATCTGAAGCCAGGTAGAAAGCCAAAGCAACTGCTCATAAACTGCCCACCTAAGAAGCCACTCAATCAGCAAATTAATGCTGTAGCTTTTGAACTGGATGACGACAAGTCTGAAGACAACTATGGATCAGATAGTGAAGTCAAGACCGACGATCTTGCAGACGAATACTATAGGTGACAACTTGAATGGGAACACAAGTGAGTCTTCAACTTAAGGGAAACAGATTATTCCTTTCGCCCATCATTTCTTGCTATGGTTACAGCCAAAATTCAGGGCACAATAATGGGACAGCCTTGTACCATGTTGATTGATAGCGGCAGTGAGTTAAATATGATGGTTCTGTCAACTCAAGCTAAACTCGAGTTACCCATGGACCCCTCAGGAAAGGACTGGATTCTCCATGGAGTATCCGGGCATCAGGTCAATCTGGTGGGTCTATGTCATGACATCCCAATACAAGTCAGAGGAGTTCCTTTACTGCACAACTTCTTCATCACATCAGACAACATTGGCCAAAAGGACATTATTCTAGGGCAGCCCTGGCTATTCTTGTACTCTGCAAGAATTGAATATGCACATGGAGAAGGCATGAACCTTCAAGTTTGGCAAGATGGTGACCACGAAGGATGATCTGTCCATGTTACTTTGCCCATCATGTCGGCACCACAGAATGTCTTCCCTATCGAAGCAACCAAGCGACATACAGGAACTGTCAACTCTGCTCATCTCACCATATCTAGCAAGGCTCCAGAATTCCTCTCTAGCATTTTGTCAATCATGTCTAATAAGGAGTTCAACTCAAAAAGGCTGGGGCCTAGTGTCAAGGCTTCAGAAATGCTCTTATATGGAATGCAATCTCACGCAATCCGAGAGGCCTTGTACCGGGGTTTTTATTCACAGAATATCATACACAAAAATGAACTCAAGCAATGGTTCACCAAGATGTTCATTCAAGACGGGTATTCCTATCACCAAGCTGTACAAGGTACCGAAACCATTGGAAGATTCGTCTTCAGCAATCGAAAATACAAACCAGTGGGCACAAAGGTCCATCCGGTCGCATCTTACAATCCAGATTTGCGGCCTTTAGTGTTCAAAACCTTGAACATAGGAGAATTACCTCCACTACCGACAAATCTGATGCAGCTCAAGGATTTGACCTTCACTGAGCGCATTACAAAGGAATAAATGACTTTCATGCTTAGAAAGATTCCGCCTGGCTTCCTGTCAAAACCCGAGGTAGAGCTTCTGGCCTACCTAATCCTCAAGTATCAAGACACCTTTGCATTTGAAGAACACGAAAGAGGGACATTCAACACTGATTACTTCCTGGCTTACGAGATGCCAATGGTACCTCATGAACCCTGGATGAAGAAGAATATTCATATCCCACTCAGCCAAATGGATGAAGTCCTCAAGCTCTTACAGGAACCATTTGATAGCAGCAAATACAAACGATCTGCATCTTCTTACTGTTTTGCAATTTTCGCTGTAGAAAAGAAGTCCAGATTCCTTCAACTGGTTCATGACTTGCAACCCCTCAATGCAGTCACTATTAGAGACGCTGGACTTCCACCCCGTATCAATGAAATGATTGATCAATTTATGGGCAGGACATGCTATTGCATTTGTGACCTCAAAAACAGATACAATAGCTACTTATTAGCTGAGAAGTCCAGAGACTTAACAACCTTTCATGGCTATGGGCTTGGTCCGCTTAGGCTTACTTGACTACCTCAAGGATATACCAATTCGATGCAAGTGTTTTGCCGAGTGACCTCTCATATGATCGGGTCAATGGCACCCGATCATGCTAACATCTTTGTCAACAATTGCACAGGGATGGGACCTCATTCCAATTATAATCAAGCCACTATACCAGATAATAGTCAAATCTGTGTGTTTGTATTCGAGTTTGCTACAATGCTACAAGAGCTTTTAGCCCAAATTAAGGAGTCAGGCACTACAATCACCAGCCAGAAAACAATTATCGCAACACCACGTTTGGCACTACTTGCGGCAGTCATTTCGAAAGAGGGGGCTCATGTCTCCCATGAAATCAATGCCAAGTTAGCAAAATGGCTGTATTGTAAGAATTCAACAGACATATGAGGGTTCCTTGGAATGATGGGAGTGGTCCACCAATGGATCAAGAATTTCACCATTATTGCAAAACCTTTAACTTTGCTAACTTGAAAGATGGCACTGAGTGAATTTGAGTGGACAGATGAAGTGCAACAGGCAATGGATCACCTTAAACACCTAGCGTTGACAGCAGTCCTGATTAAGACTATAGACTACCAGCTAGCACGCAGAGTCACTATGAAGTTGCAATGAGAATCCAATTACAGTCTAGTGTCCATTGCAGTCAACTCATCACCTATTGGCTGTGGTTGGATAGTTAGTCAACAACTTGAAGACACAGAATATCCAATTATATTTGGATCACTTACCTTCAACAAGGTGGAAAGCAGATACTCGCAGCCTAAGCTCGAGTTGTATGGAGTTTTTCAAGCGTTAAATGCAGAGCGATATTGACTTCATGGAATTCACTTCTGTCTGATCCTAGATGCAAGCTACATAGGGAAAATGATCAATAATCCAGGTTTACCCAATGCAGCAATGATGAGATGGATAACATACATCTTGCTCTTTGACTTCGAAATCCAGCATAGGAGTGCTACAAAACATCAAGGTCCAGATGGCCTATCACGTCGTCACATGGCAGAAGAGGACTCCAACGATTTGAGTGTCGAGTCTGATGACAATGAGAGAATCAAACTTCTCAAAATACCTCAGACTGAAAGTCAAGATGAACAGGAAGATTATAACAATAGGGTTGAAACTGCGCTAAATCGTTCAACCAGCAAGTGTCTACTAGGGATGCCTAGGTTCGGTTTTGGTTTGGTTTTTGCCAATTTGGGCAAAACCTAAACCAGACCTGAACCTGAAATCACCCATGAGGGCAAAACCTGAACCTGACCTGAGGTTTGGTTCCAGAGTGGTTTGGTTTGGGTTTAAACCAGGTTTAAACCTGAAACCTGAGATATAGGAGAAGCAAAACATTTTAGTAAGTACTACAGACTATCTGGACTCTCTCTGTGAGTCTTTGCATTGACCACTTCCTTTGCATCCCATTTTCCATTCATATCTCATTCACACCCCTCCTTCACATCAATTTTCTGCTACATATCTCCAGGGGATGGAACTTAGCTAACTAAATCATGTCATGTGACCCTAGACTGAGTTACAGTAACCTGTGCAAATTGCCAGATTTGATCCCAGAGCCATGTGCTTTGTAACCTGCACAGATTACCCCATTAGATTCCAGAGTCATGCAACTTTGACTCTGAAATTACAGTACTGTGTGCAAATTGCTAGGTTTACTTCTGGAATTGAATGTATAGAAGGATGATAATGATAATATGTGGAGAAATAAGGGTGAAAGTACATAGACTGGAAGGTACACCCTACCTTTCAGGTTCAGGTTTAAACCTGGGTTTGAACCAGGTTTTGGATTCAGGGCAAGGGCAAAACCTAAACCAGACCTGAGGAAAATTGAATGAAACCTGACCCCAATGGAACCAGACCTGGGTCTGGTTTAGGTTTAAACCCAGGTTCCCAGGGTTTAAACCAGACCAAAGGCATCCATAGTGTCTACCATTAGAAGTTGAATGGAGGCAGCCTATGGTAATTGAAGGAGATGAGTGCGAGTCAAGTTTATTATTCAAGACCTTCGAAGGCAAGGCTATCATACTGGATGATGATGTCAAGCTAGACAAACTAGATCACAAGCATAAGAGGTATGACCATGACTCTCCTGAACATTGGGATGAGATCTTGGCATACCTTTCAAACTTCAAGCTACCTGAGGACCACAAGTGCCAAGTACAGATAGCCAATCGTGCTAGACTTTTTCTTTTATTTGAAAATATGCTTTGGAGACGTAATGGAGACAAGCCTCCTCTTCAAGTCATCTTGAGTATGGAAATTTGAACAAGAATATGCAAAGATGCACATGACAAATCAGGACATCAGGGACGAGATCCAACATTCAGGAAGATCTGCGACTCGTACTGGTGGCTGAACATGTACAATTTTGTAGCCTGATACTGCCAGACATGTCATGAATGTCAAATCCATTCAACTTATAGGAACAAAATCCCTATACAACCTCAATACACTCAAACGCTCCTTAGACAGTTCAATATGGATTCCATAAACATGCCTAAAGGGAAACACGGATATAAGTACATTGTGGACCTCATAGACAACCTTACCAGGTTCCTTGAAGCAACGAAGCTGTGCAATATATCTTTGGACAAGGTCGCTGACTTCCTGTTTGATGTGATGTGTCAATATGGCTGCATCTTCCAGCCCACAATTGACAATGGGTCGGAATTCAAAGGGGCAGTCCAAGCATTAATGGACAAGTACAAAGTCCCTGTTGTGCGAGTCTCACCATACAATCCACAGGCAAATGGCAAGTCAGAACATGGCCATGCTGTGTGGATCACCGTGCTATGGAAGATACCTAGCATCCAAATATATGATTGGCCAGACTACTTGGGATATGTAATTTGGGCCGATCGCATTATCGTCAAGCATAATACCAGATATATGCTCTATTACCTATTATATGGTCAACACCCACTCATGCCTTATGACATGAAAGATAGGACATTCCACTCACTGGATTGGCCTGCTGTCAAAACTACCAAGGACCTTCTTGCCTTACACATCCTACAACTAAGCAAACATGAAGAGCTACTTGAAGAAGCAGTTTTAGCAAATGAAAAGTCATGTCAAAAGGCCACAGATGCCTTCAATAGAAAACACACAGCTCGTATGGCAGCCAGTGAATACTTGCCCAGCAAGTGGGTAATTGTCTATAACGAGGGTCTTGATAATCAACACAGATCTAAAGGAGTTGCTAAATGGTTCGGGCCATTCATAATTGTCCAACGACATCCATCAGGTGCATATGTTGTGCAGCAGCCTGACAGAGTCATATTACATAGGCCGATTGACTGGAAGCAGCTCAAGCTATACCATTTTAGGGAAATCCAAGAGCCAATTATATGCACACCTATATGGGATTCCCATGAGGAAGATATGAATGTAGCCACCATCATGCAAAAGCAACAACTGGCGTGAATGTCACAACCATGGAATTTGCAAGACAAAGATGATCACAAGAGATATTGGACCTCAAAATATGAGTCCTGGAAGTGTTGGGTATTAGGTCTTGATCCTGAACAAGAACCACATGACAAGATGGATCCTGATGTCGAGAATGATTGCGAGTTATGGGACTACCGTCACAATCATCCCAATGCAGAGCATGATCCATCGCGTTTTCCTTATGGTGCAAAATTCGTTCCTAAGCCATTCAACTAGTTGCCATGGGGCTCAAGAGTCCAAGGAATTGACAGAATGAAGATGTTGAACTGCAAAATCAATGTTAGTAATCTAACCATCTTGAGAATAGAGGAGGAACATACCAATGCTTTCCATATTGAATCCGCTGGGGCTAAACAAGACCATGTGGTACAAATCAATATATCCATTAAGGATTTGGATGAGGGAGAACCTCTTACCTTCACATGCAATATGACAGACATTCAGATGGCCCACTACTCTGATTCAGACAATGATACTGAGGCTAATCACAAAAGTCCTCATTGATTGAATCGCAAGCCACAGAAGAACAATGAAAGGTGGACCAGCACTGTGCCGGCGAAATGGCAATCGGGTATGAAAGGGAGTGCCAGGCCAGGCATCTCCGGTTCTGCCAGCAACCATCAGGAAGCAAACGAGGGTCCAAAGGCTGGTGCAAAGTGTACGAAACTGTTAGAGCTCTTGAAAGAACTCAGGGACGCGGGCGAGATAAATCTTGATCAGCCTGACTCATCTTCCCATGGAGAATTGGAAACTACAATGGCACTTACAACTTCGTCCACTCAACTGCATGCATGCAGACCGTTCATCAGTGTATCTGATGAAGTAATGGAGAACGTTGACAAGATGTCCATGCAACCAACCCGGTCAGCCACAAATGTGTATCTAGTTAGATACAATGAGCCTTGCATTTAAATAGTCTAACTAGAGGTTTTTAGGCTGGGGCCCCTGGGGCCGGCTGGGGTGATTTCCATGGTTCAGGCAGGGGCCCCAGGGGCCCCTGGCTCTGAACTTCAAAAATGACCAGGGAGAAGTCATATGGGAGGGGGGTATCAGGATAGGTCCCAGCAAGCCCAGGAAGCCCCCAGAATGGGTCAGCGGGCTATCCGGGCTTATCGGGGATAATCACAATTGGTTATTATTATTATTATTATTCATCCCTACTAATGTACCACCTGGGTCAGTCACCTAAGCCTACCCAATTAGGTACCATTTTCGGGGCAAATAATGGACCTAACATGGTCCAGCACTATTATGGCCAATTTCGGTCTTTTACAGTCTCCACTTTGAAAACTCTGCTTGCCCAGAATTGGCCGAAATTGGCAGAAACTGGAACTTAGAGAATTAAAACTTAGACTTGCATGACCCCTCAGGTCACCGGGGGCATACGGGCTTATTCGGAATGATCATAACTATTTATGATTATTTATTCATTATTATATGCATACCCATCTGGAGTTTGTTCATCATTATTTATTTACTGATTATTATTCTTATTATTATTATATGTACTACATATCCTCCCCCTCACCTGGGGTCGCGTGCTTTTGCTCAGCGTGGTCACGGGTTTCCCATTGGCGGTTCGCGTGGGGGGGGAGGGCTTGGTCGGGGTCCAGGAGAATACCTATGATAATAAATAAAGAATAAGTTAGTTAAAAAAAGAAAAACCATGCAAAAGGAGCAGCCCATGCTGCTCCTTTTGCGCGATCGTACTTATAGACGATTACTTACCTCAAAAATTACCACACCCACTTTGACGGGTGTGGGGTTCGTCCGGGGCTTGTCGTATTTTTGACTCGTTGCCGTTCGTGGGTTTCGTTTGGCGGGTAGGTTGTCCTTCTCCCGTGTTTGCTCAGTGAGGTCGTGGGTCTTGATTGGGCATTGTGAGTCTGGCCTAGAATAATAAATAATATCTTAGTAAAAAAAAAAAAAGAAAAGCCACGCAAAAGGAGCAGCGTACGCTGCTCCTTTTGCGCGGTTGTACTTACCGTAAAATTGCCACACACCCACTTCAGCGGGTGTGTGGTTCGTCCGGGGCCCCTGCGGCCTTGCGTCGTGCGTTCCCATTCACGGCTTTCATCTGGGGGGTGTTCCTTGGTGCGTCGCGTTTGGGACTCTCGTTTGGCAGGTGGTTCAGGTGATAGCCTAGGATAATAAACAATGTGTTAGTTAAGAATTAAAACGAATGCAAAAAGAGCAGCCAGGGCTGCTCTTTTTGCGCTGTTGGGGGGTGCACTGATTATTCACCTTGAATAGAACCACACACCCGCTGTAGTGGGTGTGTGGTTCGTGTCTTCGTGTGGGGCGTTGTCGTTCGCAGGTCTCACTTTGTGGGCGTGTTATCGTTCGGGGAGGGGCTTACTCCACAGGTCTTCAGCCATGGTGATAGGCTAGAATAATAAATTATTAGTTAAATAATTGAAACTAGCGCAAAAAGAGCAGCACTTGCTGCTCTTTTTGCGCCGTTGGTGGTAACTTACATTATATAGAAACACCCGCCGCAGCGGGTGTGGGTTGTGTGGCCACCTCTTGCATTCTCGTTGTGTTGCGTTTTCGCTTGGCGTGGCTTCATTTGGCGTGTTGCTGTGTGGGTCCTGGCCGGTCGGGCCTCGTCATTTGGCACCCGGCACCAGGCCATGACCTAGAATAATAAAAATTAGTAAAGAAATTAAAAGCAATGCAAAAAGAGCAGCTTTCGCTGCTCTTTTTGCACCGTTGGGTACACGAGGATTACATCCCTTAAATAGAACCAGACCCCCGCCGTGGCGGGGGTCTAGTTCGCATTGGTTTTTCGTTCAGTTTTGGTAGTGTGTTCATCGGGTTTTCATTTGGCGTGGCTTCAGTTGGGGCTCATGCGGACTTTGGTTCATATCGTGACCTACAATATTAAAATATACGTTAGTGAGAAATTCGAAGCAGCGCAAAAAGAGCAGCTTTCACTGCTCTTTTTGCGCTACTGTGTCTATTGGGGAAAGAAACTCACCTTGAATACTACCATACACCCGCCACAGCGGGTGTGTGGTTCCTGGGACCACTCATTGGGCGGTCTGTTGTTTATTTTGCTTTGGTTCTTGCCGTTTGGGCCCTCGTCATGTGGCGGGTTCTCGTCTCGGGCCTTGGATCTGGAATGGTAAAAGCTACGTTAGTATAACGATTCAAAGCAGCACAAAAAGAGTAGCTTTCGCTACTCTTTTTGCGCCATTGTACCTACCAGAACGAAAACTCACCTTAGGACCACACACCTGCAGCAGTGGGTGTGTGGTCGTGTGGTCGCCTTTCTGTTTTGAGTGTGGCTGCATAGTTGCGAAATTCAACACTGGCAATTGCCGATACTCAGGAAGCGCCCAAGTGCTGGCGTTACAAGCACAATACACATTAATAGCAAGAATGTAGATGTGTAATAGATACTACATAATAAATATTTGTCCAAGAGAATGCGAAGAAGAGGGTGATAATAAGTCAGAGCTCAATAAGGCATGCCTTATTGAGCTCTGACTTATTATCGCCCTCTTCTTCGCATTCTCTTGGACAAATATTTATTATGTAGTATCTATTACACATCTACATTCTTGCTATTAATGTGTATTGTGCTTGTAACGCCAGCACTTGGGCGCTTCCTGAGTATCGGCAATTGCCGGCATTGAATTCGTATCTTTGCTCATCTCCGCAACCACAACAAACAACCGCCTGGAAAGGCAAGCGCACGACCACACACCCACCACTGTGGGTGTGTGGTCATAAGGTGAGTTTTTTCTTTAGTAGATACAATGGCGCAAAAAGAGCAGCAAAAGCTGCTCTTTTTGCGCTCCTTTGAATCTTTTTACTAACACACTTTTGTACTCCTCTAGATTGAGGCCTGGGGTCCAAGGCACAATGAAAACCCGCGAAACGAGGGCCCAAACGGCAAGGCCCAAACGAAGACGCGCCAAACAACGTGACAGACAGCAACGCGCGGAAACGAAGACACGCCAAACGACGCAACAGACGGCAACGCACCCAATGAAGACGCACCAAACGACATGACAGACGGCAACACGCCAACGAAGACGCGCCCATCGGCAATGCACCAAACAAGACACGACTGTGCCAAATGAGGGTGCCCCAGGAACCACACACCCGCCACGGCGGGTGTGTGGTACTATATAAGGTGAGTCCCCACCCCCAGTACCTACACCCGTGCAAAAAGAGCAGCAAAAGCTGCTCTTTTTGCGCACCTTTGAACTTTTTTACTAACGTCTTTAATTATTCTAGATTGTGGTCTCGTCCAATGCATGACAATAGCCCGCAAAACGGCAACACGACATGGCAATGTGCTGAATGGCAACGCGACATACAGCAGTGCGTCAACGGCGACATACGGCACCCCACCAAATGAGGACATGATGCATGGCAACGCGCCAAATGAGGGCCCCAGGAGAACCACACACCCGCCACGGCGGGTGGGTGGTACTATATAAGGTGAGTCCCCACCCCCAGTACCTACACCCGTGCAAAAAGAGCAGCGAAAGCTGCTCTTTTTGCACTGCCCTTATTTCTTAACTGACCGACTTTTTTTTCTATTAGGTCTTCACCTTTCACGCGAACAAATACCAACGCAAGAACCCCGTGACCCCACATATCGAAACCCGGCCGGAATACACAGGGAATATAAAGTACCACACACCCGCGGCGGTGGGTGTGTGGTACTACAAGGTGAGTTTCTTTTATTAATGCTTGTCTAACTAATACTGCTTTTTTTCTAGATCTTAGACTCAAATCCGCACGAACCTAACCCCTCACCCGCCGAGCCAAACCTGCCAGACAAACACCCCGTGAACCCAAACCCGGCGAACAAAGATCCGGCAAGCCAAACCCCGCGACCCCAAACCCGCTGAACCAAGCCAAACCCCTGACACGAAGGTAAGGATTTTTTTCCTTTAGCTACAATTGCGCAAGAAGAGCAGCCCCGGGCTGTTCTTCTTGGGCATGGGTGAGCCCCACTGGGCGAGCCTATGGATGTATATAATATAATAATAATAATAACAATAATAATAATATATTAATATATGATGCATAATATCGCAGGGGCCCCTGGGCTGCTTTGGGGGCCCCTTGATTGTATTGCAGGGGCCCCTGGGGGCCCCAGGCTCTGATATCTAGTTAGAGCCTTTAAATACAACCCTTGAAGCATCTAGTTAGATGTGGATAATTGGCTGACCAGGCTGCATGCAACTCCTTACATACGAAAGTGAATGTCGCAATTTGCAGAAGAATCACAAGAGGGAGTTTGAACTGTCCCGACAAGAATTCGAGTGTATCCATGAACATGCCACATTGTTTACCAAGCAAACTGAGAAGCTGTTAAAGCACTTCAAGATGTCAACTTCTGCAATGTATAGATGCTTCGATTTGATGGATCTCCAGCAGCAATATGCCATGGATTCGGCACGTGCACTTAAGGACATCCTTCTTCATATCCACAACAATTCATTTTCCCTGGATGACTATTACCTCACAATTAATGAACTCCTTAGAGGCATACTTACCTCTTTCATCGCCCATTTTGACAAAATGGATACCTGTTTGATCACTTTCAAGAGTGATATGGAAGGCATGTTTCATCATTGGAATTCTTTGGCACCGAGCCCTCTTCACGAAGGCATGTGGACGGCCAAGTTGACAAGCATTATTGCATGTGAAAAGGAAGACAAACACAAGGAAGAACAGCAACCCGATGTCACGGTAGCACAGAATGCATCTGGCCAGGCTGAGGCTGAAGGTTCCAAGTCGCATTCAAAGGGCAAAGAAGTAGTGGGAAGGAAGCCATCCGGATCCAGCAATTGCCACTCAACACAATCACGCTGCAAATGAATGACTGTGACCTATCAAATAAATAATTATTTTGGACTTGTCACAAGGGACCACAACATAGCTGGGGCCTAATATGTTGGAGGGATAAAACCCTACTACATAGATTCCACTTCAGGACCCAACTACTTCCTCAAACAAATTCAATTTATTCAATTCCAATCCTTCAAATACCTATCATTCCTTTGATTGCCATACAATGTGGATTTCAATTCTCCAAGACCCATTTTGTTTCTCTTTCCTCCACCTTGTACATGAGACATTTATTTGTCCATCTCCAAGTCTTCAACAGACTACCTCAAATTGTAGTTACTTCAAGCCCAGCCAACTGTGGCTCGGGCAATTCAACTTGCCCTGTTTGTTTGGTACTCAATCCATTATGCATTGCTCATTGCCTTGGTGGGGATATATGAGTCCCAATTATATAATCAAGATTGCCTAATCCTTTGGATCCAACTCACAGATTAGTCACATGTTAAATAGGGGCTATTCCCATGCTCTCAAGGAGTATTTCACAAATATCTCCCTCATTTTTGGTCGGATCGACTCAGCAAGATAGCACCCAGAACGCTACGATCAATACCTATCCAACGGTACCACATACATGTTTATCGGATGCGAACTGCATCCTCCAGGTCGATTTCACCTCATGCTCCACACTATCCTTCAGTATTTCACGAATATCTCCACCAGTTTTGATCCGATTTGTTAGTAATGACCACCCCTGGAAAGACGCTGAAAATCCGCATCAAATGGTACCAAGGAAAAACAAGCGGATTAGAACTCGGCTTTCTGTAATTTAGTCTCCTCATGTCTCATTTCACTTTTACCTCCACTTTTTCTGATTACTAAAGGCAATTATGGTTCCGGCACCCTATGTCCAATGGAGGGTACGTCTAGGGCGACCAGTTCCACCTTTCCCCAAGGGATTCTGTTCAGTAGGAGAGGAGGAATACCTTGGTTAAGCCATATTCCCCTATTATGACTTGTTAATGGAATATCTCCTTCAGTTTTGAAGCTTTTGACTCAATCTCTTTTTCATCATTTTCGCCTTAACCCCACCTTTCTGCCGGTTACCATGGCATTATTTAAAGATGTATATTAAGTGCAGGGGATGCGAATTTTGATTGATTTCCCCCTCACCCTCAGTCTCTAAAGTCTTGAAGGACAGCTGTTGGCATCAGGGTGACTTCCAGAACACATCTAGTATTGTTCACACTTTGGATAGGCCCTCAAGAGGAGAGCCATCAGTGTGATTTCTGAATTAAATCCTCCATTCATTCATTGTTAGAGCAAGCCTGCCCTAGCAAGACAAATTCTCAACCTCAAGGCCTTTCATTCAATCAGACCTTAACCTACGGATTGACTCTGTGGCCCTCTCCTTTCGTCCTTGATTCAACAATCTTGGGCTGTGGCATAGTCTCTTAGGAGATTCCTGCTTACAACGGAGTGGCTGAGATAGGCTTAGTACCAGGCATTAATTCGATGTGTACCTTGGTAGGGTGTTTGCCTAGTCATACATCAAACCCAAAAGCCATTTCGTGTTTTTGTAATACCCTATATAGTCAAGTGCATTGGTCAGCCATCAACGATGGGTCCACATTGATCAAGGATTCCAGGTCCTGGGACTTTAGTTCATCCGTGTCACCAGACTCTGCAGTTTTCGGGCCTCCCCCTGTAAACTCTGGGGCTTCTGTTTCTAGGGCATTAACTCAAACCTTGTCATGGTCATTTGGTTCTCCCTGGTTTAGATCCTTTTTGCTGAGGGACCCATCTATGAGCATACGAATGAACAGGGCTTTTCATTTGAACCAGTCCCTATCTTCTGGGCTCAAATCGGCTTCCTTACTGAGGCATACAGCAGGATTTAACATCTGTCCTAATACTTTGCCTTTACAGAGCAGTTTGGGTGAGGAGGAGGGGTTGGCGACTGGTAGGGATAGTTCCCCTGATGTATCTACTATGCAGTCGACTGTGGCTAGAAAACTATGGCTACCTCTCCATATTATCCTTTTTTCGATTAATCGTGGACCATCGTCTTGATCATAGTTTCCCTTAATTTGTACTCAGGCCATGTGTCCTCCTGGGATGAGAGTGTCTTCTAGGGCCACAACCCATCCTCGGCCTGCTCGTTCCCTTTTTGGGGGGGTGACGTTTGGATTCCTTTCTGAATCAGCCTTTGTGGACAATTCATCTTCAGTTTGCCAGGAGGCAATGAAGGCCTCTTGATCCTTTCAGGTACAGCTGGCGGGTATTCAGTGTTCGCTATCTCCTACTTGCCAGTAGGCTTCCCATTTGGGCCTCATGATATGCAGTTGCCAAGCCCAGTGCATGTCTTCCCCAATTAGGAGGTTGGCATTCATTCCTTCCACTACATAGTCTTCAACACCTCATAGTAGCATGGGCCCCAATTGGCTATGGAAGTATAGATCAAGTGTGACATAACCCAGGCATTTGGCTTCTCCCATAAGGTGTAGTAGTCTCAGTTTTAACCCCTGTTGAATTGGGGGGGATTGACCCTTCAGAGCTCCCAGGCACTTGGCAGACACCAAGGTGGCCGTTGTAAGCAGGATGGTTATGAAACCAATCCAACTACTGTCCACGATGTTGAGCCGGGGACGAAAGAGGGGATCACAGATCTAATCCAGATGTTCTGGTCCGAGTGGGGGAAGGTCTTTTGAACAGGGGAAATTGCAGTGAGCCAACAAAGCCCAAGCAATTAAGTGAGAATGTGTCTTTCAGTCAAATTACCACACCCTAAGAATCTCTTCTTGAGACCTTAGTCAAAGTGTAGTTAGAATTCGCTTTTTGTAGTGAGAAATCACCCAGGGACCAGCAGCTGTTCAAGGAGCTTCAAACTGGAGGGAGGGGGAGAACTAATGAATTTGTGTGCTAGCTGCACCTAATATACAATCCATACTTCAACTCAATAGAAAGTAAAAAATTCGGACTTAAGGGACACACAGAGAAAAAGAAATCAAGTTAAAATCTTCAAAACTGATGGAGATATTCCAATTTCAAGATAAAAGGGGAGATTGACACATTACATGCTATTCCTCCTTCAAACCTGGACAAGTTCCCTTAATAAAAAGTGGAATAGGTCGCCCTGAGGGTCTTCTCCATCGTACATAAGAGGGCCGGAAGTAATTCGCTATTTTGAATGGTGGAGCAAAGGGGGAGTCATGGGGAGGGAGTTGTCTTGTGAAAAATGGAGTTCGCATCCGCTCGTTTTGCCCTTGGTACCGTTCGATGCGCATTTTCAACAGTTTTCTGGGCGTGGTACTCGCGAACGAATCCGATAAGAATTGGCTTCGAAAATCAAGAAATACTCCTTCAGAGTATGGATCATGGCAAGATATTGTTACAGGGACCGCATTCTTGATCCGTTCGTTTCGTGTTTGGTACCGTTCGATAGGTACGATTCGTATCTTTCTGGTAGCGGTCGTTTCGAGTCGATACGATCAAAAATGACGGAGAAATTCGAAAAATACTCCTTCAGAGTAGTGCAGCCCCTATCTGGATCATGTGACGGATCCACGAGTCCAGAATCAGAACTAGGCCCGGTCCGCGTCATTACATAATCACAATTCTTTGCCCTTAAGGCAAAGGAATGATGTGGAATGGTGGGTTTCGGACATGTAGAATTTGGACTGTTTCTCCAATGAATAAAGGGTGTGAAAATTAAGGATCAGATGGATGATCAATTCATTTGTTTGGTTGTAAAATTGGCCTCAGATGGGTTTGTATGGTGTAGGGATTTATCCCTCCAACACCGTGGCTCCAGAATTGGCGACCACCTCAAGTACAGGCCCATTCACATCATTGACACAACATTCCAATTTAAAGGCATCCATGCCCAGACTAGCCAAACCCGGAGGTCTTTTCACTGTGGGCTCTGGGGCATATACATCTTCAGGAAGGACTTCGTCCTTTTTAGTACTTAACTCAGGGACAGGCCTGTCCTTACTCGAAGCAGTGTAGCAGGCAGCTCCCTCTAGGGGCGATTCATCAGGTACAACAAATAAAATGTCAGTCTCCTTGTCCTCTTCCCCACTGCTGAGAGCCTCATGGGCAGCCATCATAGCAGCTTGATAAACTTCTTCCGATCCCAAGGACATGGCAATGTAAGCCTTACAATAAGCAATGTCATGCCTGGTACTTGTAGATGGTTTGGCGCATTTGGGATCCTTTTTGTAGGAGCCACAGTCATAATCATAATGTAGCTTGCTACCACAGTGTCAACATGGTCGAATAGGTTTCCTTTTAGACCTCACGTCACTAAGGTCATACTCGTAGTTGGGTCCCATGGTATTAGTACTGGCCAACATCACAGGAGTACAGAATCAGCTCTGTCTGAGATCTTCCCGTATGCAACACATTACCTTGTTGGTTATGTCTTCGGTTTGCCATATGTTGGAAAGGTTCAATATGGCAAGAAGGGCATCTTCTTGGTCCTTGACTAGGGCGTCTGTGTCATGGCAAAGATCCACGTCCACATAGGCCTGCCAAGAAGGTGGAGCATGTTCCATGAGAGTACCCACCTCCAGGGAGTCAAATCCGGGATCCGGGATTTCAGGGGGTGGATGCAGGACCCAACGAGCCCTCACCTTTTGGGTCAGCCATTCGGTGGGAGTCTCTCTCTCATGCCCATGGTTACAGAATCAATAGTTCGTCATAGATGGTAACTTGCTTGTCGTACCAACAGGTACCTAGTAGTCAGGTCCACATGATGAATTTTAACAAGTCCCAATCTTGACTAGCTTGTATCTTCGTAGCATTGGGTAGACTTTGCCACCAGATGTCCGCATGCTTGGTAAACTGCATAGTAGCAGCAAAGGCTAGTTGTTGTCGCATCTGATGACTTCCTGCAGCATAGCGATCTAGATCTTCAGTCCAGGAGACAAAAGCATTGTCCGATCCATCATATTCTGGTAAATCACTGGGTTGAAATTCGAGTTTGAACTTGGGTTCGTAGTAGGTTTCGCGTTGCCCGGGTCCATCAGGGACCTCATTGGCACCTGCAGGTGGAGCTCCTCCATCGGGGGGACCAGGCCCAGGTGGACCATTACTCGGCCATCCTCATTCGGGGTACCCACCCCTGGGTCCTATTGGGGGACATCCGGGGTGGACAGGTCTCCCTATGGGGGGACCTCCTGCATCTCCAGGATCGTCATTGTCTGGGGGCCCTCCACCTGGTGGGTTCCAATGGTTACCTTCTGGTCTACCTGGGTCAGGTCATACTTGTTGGGCCAAAGAGGGGTCCATTGACTGGGACGGCAATACTGATCTATGTTCCCAGGGCTTGATTCCTCATGGGTTCAGTGTCTTGGGGGCATTCACTGCAATCTGTTGTCGTAACAGGTCCACCAAGGGTCAAGGTTGTCTAGCATCAAACTGGGGATGGGGCAGTTGAGTCCCCTTGTCACTGACCAGGGTTCCAGGCATCAGAATCTCCTGGTTCCGCCACGGTAGCCCTTGCTCTCATTCTGAGTACACTGCTAGCGGCGAGATGACTCTAGGGGGGTCATTTACTACTCCTGTCGCATACCCCTGTGCCTTGGAGTTTGTAGTATAAGCCACCAATTCGCTTTCATCAACACTTTGGAGTTGTGCTATGATCTTGAGTCCAGTACATAACCAACATAAACCCAGGGCAGCTAACTGTAGGACCTTGTCTTCTGATGGGACTCCCACTTCCATATGGACAGCAAGTACTCCTCCTGGATTGAATTTGTAGGGGTCTGGGTCAGATACGAAGTAATGCTTGGTGATTTCAGCTGCAGTATCCTGTAGTATTTGGCCGCACTGTAGTAACATCAGGCTAAATTCCGTATCAGGCTTAAAGACTGTAGGTTGACCCATATGGGACACTTGAATGATGGTGTCAGTAAAGGAGGATGATTCTATGTCGAGAATATACACCAGGTGGTATAAGGACATGTTAATCAGACATATATCGGCCACTGCACTAGGTCCCTGTTCCTGTTGCAGGGATTCAACCACTGACAGCAGTAAGGTTCTGCTGATGAAGTATCTCCTGGTCCATGGAGGCTTCAGCAGTCAGGGGTTTGTTAGTCGTGGATCTGGCCCTTTCGTCCATGACAGATGTAGCTGGTCCACTGCTTCGACAAGAGTCCTGGGGAGTGCCTCGAGAAGTGTACATGGCAAGATCATGATACGTAGGCCTAGTATACTTTACGGACCTTGGGTGTTTCTTAAGTACATCTTCAGGTTCATTTAGCCATAAGTCTGAGCGATCATCGGCATGGCAGGTGGCCGGGTTTCCAGGCTGTTCTTGTGAGGCTGGAAGCAGTGGAGTCTGGACTACCGCCAGATCCTGGACTGGATCTGGCCCAGTCCCTGGAAGTGAAGTCTAGAGCTTTGTTATTTTTTGGGGGAGTGACCACCCCTTTTGAGGTATCCACCCTGGTTAAGAGGGGGCTGCGAATCTTTGACGATAATGTTTCATAGGCTCAGTCGAGTATAGGCAAAATGAGTGTTGAGCCCCAGATACGGGTTCTTACACACTCCACCAGTGCTAATTCAGTAGAGTCTGAATTAGGTTTGGGGCGGTTAAGCAGTCCCGGTGGGGGTTCTGGACTGGGCTTTGGTCCATGTTTACCTTCAACAGGGTTGCGTGTTAGTTCGAAGGTAGGGTCTGGGAATGCTCTAGGATGGGTCTTTAGATGTAGGTCCATGGGTCTGGGGTTTGCCATGATGTTAGAAATAAGAGTAAAGTTCTGTGGTAAGGTCATGCAGTGCGAGGATCGCAGTGTACTGTTCCAGTACACTGCGGATAGCAGCCAAGTGGGTGGAAAAAAGATACATTTCCAGATCTTCCCACGGCTAGCCATTCGAGTCTACTTATGTAAACAGATACAAATCTAACTAAAGCTGGGGCAGCACCAAACTCCTGTGGAGAAGCTTTCCACCAGAGTGTTTGAGAAGAAAAGGAAAAAGGGAAGTAAAGGAAGGAGGGAATACATTGGTTCATAGTAGTAGCGACATTCTAATAGGGCTGAGTGCCAGTCGGACTAATATCCCACTAACACTATCTCTTGCAGAATGCAATCCCTGGAGATGACATGGCAAGGCCATATAAATTTACTGGGACAGAGCAAGATACCACCTTCCTTGCTCACACAATTGCTGCACTCATTCATCTTTCTTTTTCCTCAGCACTTGTGGAGTACATGGACCTTGATGATTATGAAGATCCAGAAAATGAACACCTGGTTCATTTCCAACATGGTCTTTTTACTGACATCCAAGGTTAGTGCTTTTTGTAATTTCTCTTTACTGTCTTGCGTCATTGTGGTATTTGGATATAGGTGTATATGTTCCTGGCCAAGGCTTCTCTGTCTTTGATGTTATAGCTCATAGTGCTGGAAGGTGAGTTTTGAACCTCTATCCATATTTTGAGGGACTGGCTAAAGCCATGGTTACAGTTATCCCAGTCCAAATAATCAGTATCACTGGGAATCATCTTGGGACCAAGGACCAAGGGCATATGAACACTTTGCCAAAAACCATGTGTGTAATGGGATTTGCCAAGGACTTCAGCTCCCTATTGTGTCCTACCCAGTAACAGGGGATTGAAGGGACTACTCCAATATGTATTCAGACAAATAAAATTACAAGTTATGTTATGGCCTTAGCAATACTGTTAGTCTGGGCATATCTGGACTCATTGATGTTCATTGAACAGCTAGGGGCAGGGGTTCTGGTCCAGGCTTGAGATTGTAATCTGTGGGAGGGTTGTGTAGACTCTAAGACAGGATAATCAGCTTTGAGTCAAGAGACCTCTTGATGGCTGAAATGGGTCAAGGACTTCAGAGGACCAGTGGAAGCAATAGTATTCATAAGTCTGGGTCTCACAGTGCCTAGGGTGCAGTGTGCAGTTCAGCACACTGCAACAGGTGCAAGTTCTGAACAAAAAGAAGATGACATTTGGGTACAGCCATGGCTAGTCTAATTAGTCTACTTATGTAATAAGAGATGAATCTAACTAAAGCCAGGGCAGCACCAAACTCCAGTGGAGAAGCTTTCCACTGGTTGAGTTCAAGAGAAACAATAAAGGAAGAAAGGAGGATGGGTGATACAATGAGAGGGCTATCTGATGGTTGATAGGGCCAAGTGCCTGCTGGGCTCCCACACCACTAACAAATACCATATGACTTTCAATAGATAGGTGCAATATAGCATGATATTACATACATGCTCTGTGTGACTAAGTCTGGATAAGTCTGACTAAGTCTGGGTACATCTGGGTGAGAGAAAGAGAGATGGAAGAGAAGGCAGAGAGAGACAAGTTCTGCAGCCCATAGTAGGTCTAGGCAGAGACAGAGTGTGCTAGTCTTTAACTTGGGGCTCACACTAAAGAGTTCTTGGAACTGTAGTCCAGAGTAGTAGTGGAATCATGAGTATATATGAGAGAGGTAGAGGAATACATGGAACAAACCAGTAGTCTGGAGTTGCAGTGGAAATCCTGAGAAATCAAAGCTAACGTCTCTGGTCTTCATTCTCAGACTACTTTTACAGAATGGCTATACTTGTTGAGACAGATATACACATGATTACATAATGTCTATATTTCATGACTCTCTTCTACATGTGCATATAGCTTCTGCCAAGCACTGTTGCTCATCAGGTTATGGGCCCATGTGGCATTGTAGGAGGCAGCAGTAAAAACCACAGTGGCAGGAAAAACTGCCTAAAATCCTCATCCAAGACATGAGGTCTTCCAGTGAGAAGTAGCATGGCAGTAAAAACTGCACCTAGATGCTTGTGCCAGTAAAAGCAAGTCTGACCCTGGCAGTAAAAAGCCCAAACCTCCTGCCAGTAAAAAGTGGCATGGCAATAAAAACTGCATCTAGACACTTGTGCTAGTAAGAAGCCAAGGTCTTCTCCTTCTGGGCCAGTAAAAAGCTCAGATCCCCATCTCCACCACCTCCTGTTGTCTTGAGCCAGTAAAAAGCCAAACCTGACTCTCCTGTAAATTTGGTTGTGTCCAAATTAGGTTCAGTCAAGGTAGGCACCCAGGGAGGAGGTTCCAGATTGGGCTTCAACCTGAAGGAGTCTTGAGTTAGAGAAGGAGTCAGTTCAAGAGAAGGAAGTAGCTCATTGGATCCATCTTGAGAATGGCAGTCATGCTGACTTGAGAGATCCATAGTTCCAGAGGAATAAGCTAGTCAGGTCACTCTCTGACAGGCATAAAAGGAGGGGGAATCTTAGGTAGAAAACCAAGAAATTCAGAGGCAGCTCCCCAGCAATCTCTCTATTCTTCACACACCCAGAAGAAATTCAGAGGTAGCCCTCAGCAGCCTCTCTATTCTTCACACATCCAGATCACCTTAGACACACTAGACTAAGCTCTACAGTAGAAAAAGGAGAATCTGACTTCACAAGTATTGGAAGACCAAGCCCTCAATAGCTTAAGCCTAGCATAAATAAGTCTAGCACAGCTTATCAAGAGGAAGATCTTCAGTACACTTGGAGAGGATTTAAGGCCCTTAGTAACCTGTAACAAGTCTTACCTAAGTTCTTGATTGACTTTACACCCTTCTCATGCTTTAGCCCCTATTCATCAACCTTTCAACCTTCCACCTCTTTCATCCAAACCCTCCACACACTCTCTCTACCCCTATATCCAGCCCTTGATTCTTATGCCTATCTCAGTAATAAGAACCAGTTCCTTGTCATTTACTTAAGACTAAGTCTAGACTCTGGCATTCAACTTGCTCTTGTTTTCTTCTGAACACTGGGAGAAAACCCCTACAACCATCATTTACCAGGAAAGCAGACAAACTGACACCTTCTTCATATTGTCTGATACTTTTGGTTCAGTGAGCCCCAGACCATAAGAGTGTTCTCATTAACATAAGTATTACAGGAGTGCATTATGGTTGATTTGCCAGGGATTGTGGCCCTTCCTCCCCAGCTCCTCAACCATGAACCGATTCTGTCACTTGATCATTTCATCAAGGAAGAAGTTATAATATGTGACTTCCATCTGACACACCATTGCCTGGAATCCTCCAATCCATGCATTTGTCTGTTCAGCAACAGATGTATTGAAATGCCACTTGCCATCAGGCAATATAAGCTTGGGGAAGCCTGCAGGGTTAACATTTTGTTGACAGTAAGTATCCCCTGGGCCATGTTTCTGATCATGGTGGAAGACATCTGCTGGTGTTGCTGTATAGGCCCAGTGAGGATCATCCCAGATGAGACGATGGAGATGGCATGCATCATCAAAGAAGAGGTACTCTGGCATAGATGGTGTGGTTGGGAATGTTTGCTCACAGAACAGCTACAGAGAATCCCATTAGCACACAAGCCCAAAGAGGAAATCCACCCCTGAGAAATACCTTCACTGCTGAAATTGCCTCTGCACCATAGAATGTTCACGGGATAATATAACACCACAAGGCCAAACTAGAAGTTGTTCATTATGGGTGCGGCAACACCCAAATGTGGCTCGCAGGCTCTGGTTCCCAGATTGGACTTCCCATCATGGAGTGGCTTGTCTTGATCTGGTTCATTGGGCTCCACTGGAATGAGGTCTGGATCATCTGCGGTATCTGCTGAACTGTCACTGGGAATATGGACACCAGCTTGTTTCAGTCGATGGCACAATTGGAACATAGCCTTCCCTTGGGCCACAAAATTGGATTCCATCACCTGATGGCCAGAATCTGCACAAGTGCGAGATCCAGGTTCACAGGTGGCAGAGCATCCACATACTTGGCAAATCTTGTCATAGTGTGCATGGTCAATGCAGAATACATGAAGAGGTGAAGGAAGCAGTTTTTGGCAGTGCAGCTCTGCAGCACAGCGAGGATGTCCTATGGAGACACCATCTGTAACAGCAGCTTGAATTTTCCCTATTGTAATGTATGTCAGTGTGAAGTTGAAAATGATAGCAGAGTAAATTTATGCATTTCCCCATTATTCTCCAGCAAAATACAGCATTTGTCACAGGCATGATCCCAGTATTCCTGTCCTGTTCCCTCCATTGCCTTGTTTGAGCCTCCATGGCAGGCTGGACTCGCAGTCACTGACTTCCAATGTCATGAGGGAGAACCAGGATCTCCTTCTGCTCAGCAGAGTCAAGGAGGAGAGAATAGAGTACAAAACCACCAGAAACATGCTCAGGTGTCATAGATGCTGGGGTGGCAGAATGGGGGGTTGGACTATCCAATGGAAATGAGGAGTATGCCTGCAGATTGTTCAATATATGGGCAGATTTGTTACTGAGAGTGTGATTGTAAACCCAAGAGCAATTCTCAGCTGAAACCCTGAAAAAATGGTCAGGCTCCATCCCAAAATTGGAGGGACAATTGGGTAACTACCATGCAAAAGCCATTTGTGTTGCAAAAAATTCCAGCAATGCACTTTCTGCAAAGTAATGGGTTGCTAGTTGAATGATTTCAGGAACCCCAGGATAGTATGTCCTAGTTGAGGTTTCCTTGTGAACTACATAGTTGTGGTAATAGCGCTGGTGGCAGTCTGGGGGAAAAACACTTAGCCATACTTTGATAGGAAGCAGAAAAACACATACTACAGCAATATACTGAAGTACTGAAGATTGGAAGAGCACCTTCTCATAGTGTGAATAGAACAGCTTTGTGGCACATATGGTCTCCAAGCTGTTGGCCATTGCAAAGGGGCATGGTACAGATTCTTGTGGGTGGATACACATCCTGGTAGCCTGAGAAACCATATTTACTAGATGGAATTACCCTAGTTCAGGTGATACTTACTGATTTCATTCTCAACACCATATACCCTGAATGCTTCAAGATCCCTTGAGGTAGGGGCAACAGGAGCAGTGTTCATTGCATGAGGCCCAATAATATCCCATAAAGTCTGGATGTGTGCAATATTGGCTTTTAATGCATGAGCCAAGAAATCCAGTACATTGTGCGGAAGGTCTCCTTTGCGACTGCATTCTCTGGGTGCAAATTGTATGGGGTTTTTGAGATGTGGAATCAAGTGAAGAAATTGGGAGAAGGTATCCAAAGAGATATTCTCCAATGACTCGGCAGCCATGCATGACAATACTGAGGATAGAGACATTCTCGCATTTGTGTCGATCGGGAATTGCCGATTTGCCGGACCGGATATATCCAACCAGAAATACACAATTCACCCGGTGCTGGGAGCATCTTTCAGCTGTTGATATGAGGCCAAGGCCATTATATAAGTAGAATTAGGTCTTTTATTCAGACTGGTATGTGTCAATCCTGGAAATTTTCCATAATAAAGGCTGTTTTGTGAACTTCCCCTGCTAGAGATGCTGCCAACAAGGAAATTGTCATCACAATGGCAAAACAAGCCATCATGCCACCAGTGGGACAGATTCCTCAACACACCCAATACAATTGACTAGGGGGACCTAGAATAAGGCAATTTACTCTATATGGGCATGGGCTCCAGTGTTGAGTTTGGTAGTGTTGAATCGCGGAAGGGCATGACTGAAATGAAATTTCATTTCAGTCGGTAATTATGGCCGAATCCTAATCCCAATCCTGTTCCTAATCCGGCTCCCAGCCGATCGCGCTTTCTGCGAAGCCGAACAGCCTGTAACTGTGGTCTTTGTGGATCCCTTTAGGCTGATGGGTATCTGTTATCTCCTTGATCCTTGCAACACCATTTGGCGCTCAGTCTTTTACGTGTAGGGAATGCTGCTCTACTAGGAATGCTCACCTTGCGCCCCTCTGTTGGACACCTGTAAACCCTGAAACCTGGTGCCAGCACTCTGATGAGAACCTGTACAAGTCTAGCTCTTCTTTCTACATACTCTATGCTTGAGTCATGTTTAAAATGTGGGAGCCCTTCAGCAGGTGTCACGTCCGGAATTTTGGACTTGAGTTCGACGGTCCTTTTCTTATGGGTGTCTGCTCTCCCCCACACAACTTGAATAACTACGGAATGACCATACCGATTGACCAATGTTCAATATGAGGGAGAGTACGATATGGCCACATTTGTGTCTCCCGACAGTGACAATTTGCTCCAAATAAAATGCGGACTAGGCTCAGCGTCTAGAGAATAACCACATACAGTAATCCGCCCACGTCCACTCGGAGTCGAAAGGTGAACACACAGACCTGGAGCAGATATCAACCCCGTGGACCCCCCCGCCTCGGACAACCTACCCCACTCCTCACCTCGCTTCCGTAGCGCCAGAATTTCAGCCTTCCCAAACATCTCGTTGCTTCTCTCCGTCCGGAACATGGTCCCGCCATCCTGCTTGAAGAGGTGTTGCTTAGAGCCCGTATTGACAGCTTTTCTGCTGTCGTTTATAGGCCATGTAGTCGCAATAATTACTTGGTAACAGAGGAAACGTTTTCGCCTACCACCGTTGACAGTTAAGATGGCCGAAGTGATTTCCCATTAGCTCTGCTCATATATCCTCGGGGGGAGGTTCTTGACGAGCGAAAGGGACCAAGCAGTACGTCCCATTAAAGGCCTAAAGTTTTATATTCTTTGTGGAGAACCACCCCTTGCCGATGTGTCAGCAGGGTCACCCACGTATGTATCCATCCACGGGGTACGGTGCAGCGTAGCAGAAACAAAAATACATGAAAAACCAAGAGTGTTGCCCTTTGATGGAGTGGAGTCCCCCCTTCAAAGCCCATCCATAATTCCAACCCGAGGTCACCGCATCAGACGTCAGCGGAAACAGACGATCCTCGTCCCCTACACGCTTTGCTATGCTAAGGCCAAGCAACCAAACCGGAGACTCAGAGATGACCGGAACTCAATCAATCTCACAACATCGAAGATGCTGACCCCCACGATGAAAACAAAAGCGAAAACCTTCGACAGCCACATGCACCTTCTCAGCCCACTCCTGACTGCAACACACTCTCTAGGAAGACTTGACCCCGCATCTCCATGCCATAAAAATTATGATTGTCTATCTATACCGAATCTCCTTGTTCCTATGCGTAAAAATTGACGCCACAATCAAAAAGGCAACATGCAAATCATCTTGCACCGAGGGCCTCCTGAATAATACTATGTGACTCTATCTAATGACTCAAGGCATTCTAGGGGCGGGTCCACGTAACAGGTAATTGGGGGGTGTTCCGAGATACGCATTCAATTATTGGGGAAGTCGGGACCCCGGAGGATACGCGGCGGCTGTATAGAATGGTCAGGATGGCAAATGTAACTAACATCGAAGACGAACCATCTCCACAACATCATTTACCACCGTCGTGGTGATATTTACCCTTGTAGCCTGGAACGTTGCTTCCTAGAAAAATGGACAAGGTCCGATGACTGTCAGTTAGCATCGCCTCATCTCCCTGACATTACAAAAGTCATGATATATGCACTAAGACATACACTTCGATGATCCCCCGCATTCTGTCGCATTCTCTTTTTGATTGTGCCGATTAGTTCAAGGGGGCTTGGTGCAGCAAGCCTCGCCCGCAGTTTCGTTCGCATGTGTAAACTGCAAGGTTAAATATAAAATTAAGTGGTCCAGCATCACATGCATAATGAGGCACACTATAGGGACGTACTTGGCAAGCATGGTGATGCAATAGCACGTACCCAGCGGCTAGAACAGAATCAAGGAATTAGTCTTGCATAGACATATAGTACTCATTCACGAATGAGGAGAAGATCAAAAAATCGAGTAACCTACCATGGCGAGAGTAAGTTCACTAATATGGAACCCGTACTTAACAAACTGTCCCCATAATTAGTTCAGCACCAGCATTACCATACTGCAAAACGAAATAAATGGCTGAAATGCACCATCACAAGAAGGGAACATGAGAGAACACTGGTGATCAACCCCGTACTGACGGTGTACAATGCCATACGATTGATTACCGAGTCAGTCCTGTGCCACGGAACGACACATGAAATCGTCAATCAGAGAAAGGGACTCATTTAGTGCATGAATGTGAAATGGACAAATGCATGAGGATACGCACTTCTGGAACCCGGTCCGCCGACGTCGCAATAAGAGAGACATGCATGTTGCAATCACGATATCTGCGGTTGCCTGAAAAGGACATAATCAGACAATTCCATGTATCAGCAAAGGCAAGAGTGTGTGAGTTAGAAACAAGGGCAGATAGATTGTGGCCAAGACACACTTGAATAGCAAGGCATGACACAATAAGCCATGTGCAGTCCTTGACTATCATTTGGAAATCTTTGCTCCTGCCCCTAAAACAGTGAGAGACACAGCCAAATCAAACCAACAAGTTGTTAGCTGTGGCCCACCGAAGAGAATACAGGGATACATACACTTTGACGGTGGTTGCTGCAGGATGCCAAAACATTGATTTGACCGGAAGACAATAAGTCACGAGCTATTGAGAACATGAAGATAAGTACTAACCAATACCGAATCCTATGGCGGGAGGAATAAGACAGAGGAAGTGCATTGGAAAGCGATGGTAATCAGGCAAGACTAACCAAACTGAAGGAATACAAGGGCTTGCTAGAAAGTCATAGTGCATGGCTTTCAGATTGATCTGTTATGACATCAAGGCCACAACCCACCACAAGCACTCCAATATAGAGATTGGCACTCACTACCGAAATCAAGGGGAATTATGAATGCGATGCATCTCCAACGAGGATATGTGACAAGACCCACGAGAATAGACGCGATACGCAAAGAATGTTTGGACAGTAAGGGATGAACAGATCTTGAAGTAGATAGGGCCAAAGCCAAGATGAGGGCATCCACAAGGAGAGTCGACTGAGTACTCACTATGTTGATCAGATGCATTCCAAATTCCCTATAAATATGCAATGATTTCATGGGCAGGAACGGCCGTGATACACCCGACACGCACCACGTCCCCCACTCCAGAGCCGAAGGATTATTGTAATTTACGACAGACCACCGATACGAAGTCTGGGTAGAGCATGCACTGTATAACGTACATAGTGCAGGCCAATAGTAAGCCTCCACATTATTTCCCAGAAACAGTTGAAGAGCATCGAAAAGGAGGTACCAACAGTTGAAGAGCTTCCAAGATCCTTTACAATGGAAAATGAAAAATATGCCTGGAAAGATAAGTGTGTACAATGCTTACCATAAAAGGCCCACCTGAGAAAGGGATAGATAACGGGTGGTGAATGCACACCTCAAGGAAATATAGAGAGAAATACCGCCAGTTTCACCGGCCTTGCGTCATTTGGGAACGCATTATAATAGGTAGAGGTCTGGACAGTGAGAACACCGAAGCATCTACAAAGTACATTAGGCCAGCGCTGTCATGCCCATGCTTACGGCTGAAGGAGACTAACAAAGCGGTGAGGAGGATGCCAACGAACGAGCCAGCTAAGATGTTGACTTGGGTGACACTCATCATCTCCAAAATGAAGGGAAAAGAGGGCGTGGATCGGGGAAAGAAATGGAAGCTCAGATGTGCTACACATCAGCTCAAGTTATTAGAACTGAGCTGAATGAAGTATCAAGTCGGACAGTACAGGAGATCCGATGATTCTTGGGCGGCTCCACAGATTGCGATAATTCCACGTTACCCTATACCATGGGCCATAGGTCAACGAGGGCGGAATTAATGAGGAAACAGCGATCCGTGGAGCACCGGCGAAAACTGCAGGAAAAGGCCGACAACGGCACTCACTCAGCTACAGGGACTCCACAATGACGTAGACCAAAAAAGTGCTAGGATGCCATACCGCATTTCTTTCAGCGATCCCAGTTCCTTTCCCAACGAAGAGTGATGAAATTCTTGTGTATATCAATCACGCGGCGGGCAAAGCCCATCTCGCGCGCTCAGGCCATAGCCTGCGCCATCGACATCGCAGCTGGGCACGGGAAGGGACACTTGCGGTGGCTAGATCGGTCCAGTCACCCCACCCCATTCCTCTTGGCCTATTACCAAGTTGTGGCGGTTATCATAGGTCCCACCACCGGCAAGGTGCCTTTCCGCCCACCAACTATTGTATTCGACGGATCAGAGGGCGAGCTTTGCACACCAGTTTTATTACAGCGGAAGCCAGTTAGACATGTTACAAGGGAACCCTGTTAGACCGTTTTTCAGACCGTTATCATCGATTATTGTTGAAAGACGTGGGCGGCGGGTGCCGAATCCATTACATAATACGTATGTACAGTAGCCAAGTACCGATCGGAATTGGCTGCGGACCCAATCCACTGACAATTATCTGGTTCTTTTTACTAGGCGCCTATTCAGGCCGCTGGTTTTCCCAGTCGGATGATAACAAGATAGTTGTTTGTTGCATGTTTGGTGGCCGAATTGCAGCTTCAGTCTTTAACAGGAAGGATGAGATTGGTATACTTAAATAAGATAGCTATCCTCCCAAAGCATGGAAATGCGTGGTCACTAAATTTTACTGTTGCCAAAGAATCCTTTTCGGAACTTTTAAAGAGAAAGCCTCATGGTGCTGTCATCACATCACTATTTGACTCAGACTTATCAACTTCTATCATTTGAATCCATTCTTTCATCCTGTGGCAAAAAAAGCCCCAGTCTCTGGTAGAAAAAAAAAGCACTCAGAACTTGGCTTGACTTGACTCAATTCAGTTGCGGCAACACTAGGACTTGCAATCGCGTTTAGACCACGTGACTGATACGGCGTCCTACGCTTTTTGCTTTTGCTTTCACCGTATTTCACCCTCGCGTGTTGGGACCGATTGGTTCATCGGCCATTTATGAGCCTCCTTTTTGATTGTTCGGTCTCGGTGCTGAAAAGAGTGTGAGGGACGACCGTCTTGTGCGATGTCTCGTGCGGTAACCAAGTCCTTATACAGCCATGGAATGGACCGAGAGGGGGGGTGACTCTCCTATTCGTTGCGACGCGAAACTCTTGGCTCTCTCCCCTCAGTGCGTATTTCTTCTGTTACGCACGCTCGCTTGGTCACGGAATGATTATTCCGCCTACATCTGTAGCAAACAAGAGCAGAAGGTTGTCGATAATGTTTCTGGAGATAGTACGAGGTGTGTCTAAATGTTTGTGGTCCAGGGTATAAGGGTTAAGTCTGATGATGCTATTTATGCGATAGAAGAACTTCTTGTGTGGTCGCGATTCTCCTGCAAGCCCCGGTCTCGTTGTCTTCGGGGGTCCCATGGTGTGCTGCTTCTGGGACTCGATGCCTGAGTGACTGTTGCTTAAGTCCCCTCTTCGTCGCTCTTCTTTTTAAATCGTACAGTCTTGAACGCCACGCTCATCCACCCTGCGACATGTTAGTCAGGATTACTGAGGGAAATGACTTGCGTTCCCAACACTATATTGAAGACCAGGTTTGCAGGTTTGGAATTCTTCGACGACCGCGCATGGGGGGCAGTCTTGACGTGCTGTTACGCGTGCCGTAGTGCGGCATTTTGGTTCCTGAAGATATTATATCGAAACACACTTTTATCTTATCGATTATTCTGGTGGATATGTGATTCACGTTTTGTCGGGTACTGCTAGATTCATGGGGGCGTAATGGATCGGACCCCGTTTGGACAAAGATCGTCTAGAACACAAACCTCACAATATCCTCCTCGTCCTAGTGGGCCCAGGTATCCTCTGGAGTGATTGAAACGGACTTAATGGTGGGGATCTTTACGCCGCTAGCACTGATGCCGGTGCCGCCGTCTCCAACACCAACATCGCTACCGCCACGTCAGCCTTGGTCTGGATTATGTGGGACACATCTACTACAAGAAACCTTCCATCCTTGGCGGAGTCAATGCCATGACCACCGGTCTCGTTGCCATTGCCCCCGCTGCTGGTGTAGTTGCTGGCTGGGGTCCGATCGTTATCGGGATTGGGTTACGATGAATATCGCGGGAAAGAAGCTTTCTGTTTTCCACCACGTCGATGATACCTTGGGTGTCTTCCACACCCATTTGGTTGCTGGCTTTTGCGCTGGTTTCTAGGTCTAGATCTTGTCGACGTCGGAGGGTGATGCTGCGTTTAATATAAGTAGTCCCGTTAGGAGCATGGATGGGAATGGCAAACAGATCGGATGGTATGTATTCGTCACATTCATCGTTCCATCGTTGCTCTGCTTAGGATATTTGTATTGACGACTATACAGGCAACTTACTGGTGCTTGTTTTGTCATTGGATGGAACACTGTTTGGACGTCCCTGATCCTGCTGTTTACCAAACATGCATTGCGCATGCCGCTACGCATGTCTGAGGTGGATCTGTTGATTGGTGACGATGCGATACACGGGGTAAGTGGATGTTTGTTTGTGTTGCAATACTTTTAAGGATTAACGCTTCATATCAACACAGGAAGACGCCTATTCATTGGACCATCCAGAGAAGCCCATCGACAGCGGAGGTGGAAAATCACCGCTGGTGGATACAAGCAATAGTAACGGACGGAAGATCAAGGTGGTCTAAATATTTGTGTGTCGGGCTATGTCTCATAGAAATTTCTTTTTGCTTTATCAATGCAATTTTAACGTATGCAAGATATTGCGCCCTGGCTTTGATGCACGCGTTCGTTTATTGGTGTTTTCATTGTGTGTGCTAATTTCAGGGGTCGAGGGGCTAGTGAGTCTACCCATTCGCTCATCGGCCAAACACTTCGTCTCCACTGGGGTGGTCGGGTGAGAGCAATTTCTTCCCCAATCTCAGTGCAAGAGGGGGTCCTTGATGACGCTCTCTTTACTGGATCTCTCAAGACCCTAGGTTAACGGAAGTAAAGGTGGGTCGAGGCACAACTTCGACCCGGTCGAACCAACCTACAGTAAATGCCGAGCCCTACGAGTCCAGGCATTACCTGAAAATAGCCCGACGTGCTATGTTATACGAAATAGACCAACCACAGTCGACTCATGCCATTACGAAATGGTTCGAAATTCTTTGCACTTCAGATACTGTCAAGAGGGATCGGGAGATGGAGCCGCAGAATCGCTCTCTGCGGCGCGTATGAATGGTGACCCTGGGGAGAGAATGTAACGATGGGTGGCATTTGTTTATTTCTTTCAGATGGCCAATTTAGGGGTAAACAATTTCAGTGATTTGTGGACAAGGTTATATTAGGATGTCCCCTTCTAGTTAAATTTAAAGTAAAGGCCCCTCGTGCGAGTCCAAAATAATCCACAGTTCGCAATCGGGTATTTTGCCCTATTTTTGGTTCTTACAAATTCCACAAAGCCCTGGTGAATAATAGCTCACGATTTCCCAGCTCAAATCGTTGATGACGGTCTGGAAAATTAAAAACGTCCTCTTGTAACAGCTAACCGTCTTCCGCTTTAATAAAACTGGAAGGCACCCTGTGCAAAGCTCATGCTCTGATCCGTCGAATACAGTGGTTAGGATGGGCGTAAAGGCATCTTACCCGTGGTGGACAGTGGAGCCTCTGATAACCGCTATAACTTGATAATACGCCGAGAGGAATGGGGCGGGGTGGCTGGACCGATCTAGCCACCAAGAGTGTCTAACCGCCGTGTACACAAGAATTTCATCACTCTTCGTTGGGGAAGGAACCGGGATCTATCTGTCGCCTGCTCAAAGAAATGCAGTATATCCGAGCACTCTTTTCTACCCCGTGGTCATTGTGCATGCGGAGGCACCGTACTTGGAGCTGAATGTCGGCCCTTCCCTGCGGATTTTGCCGGCGCCACACCGCCATAACCGCACAGCAAATGTATACACAAGGGTTCCGGATCACTGTTTCCTCATTGATTCCGCCTCCGTCGGTCTATGCTGGACGGTGTACGGATGTAGTGATAACATGGAGTTATCACAATCTGTGGAGCCGCCCACGAATCAATCATACGATCTCCTATACTGTTTGCCTTGATAGTTCATTTAGCTTGATTCTAATAACGTGGGCTACTGTGTAGCACATCTGAGCTTCCATTTCCTCCCCCAATCCACGCCCTCTTTTCCTTTCATTATGGCGATAATGGATGTCAGCCAAGTCAACATCTTAGCTGGCTTGTTCCTTGGCATCCTCCTCACCGCTTTGTTAGTCTCCTCCAGCCTTAAGCATAGGCACGACAGCGCTGGCCTAATGTACTCTGTAGATGCCTCGGTGTCCTCACTGTGCAGGCCTCTACCTATTATAATGCGTTCCCAAATGACGCAAGGCCGTTGAAACTGGCGGTACTTCTCCCCATATTTCCTTGAAATGTGCGTTCATCGCCCATTATCTATCCCTTTCTCAGGTGGGCCTTTTATGGTGAGCATTGCACACACTTATCTTTTGAGCCATATTCCTCATTTTCCATTGTAAAGGGTGTTGCAAGCTTTTCAACTGTTGGTGTCCCCTTTTTGATGCTCTTCAAGTGTTTCCGGGAAATAATGTGGAGGCTGGCCATTGGCCGACACCATATATGTTATACAGTGCATCCTGTACCCAGAGTGTGTATCGGCGGTCTGTCGCAAATCACAATAATCCTTCGGCTCTGGATTGGGGGACGTGGTGCGTATCGGGTGTATCACGACCGTTCACCGTTCCTTTCCCTACCAACTCCCTCTGTCCATGAAATTACATTTATAGGGAATCTGGCAATGCTTCTAATCAACAACGTGAGTACTGAGTCGGTTCTTCATGTGGATGCCCTCATCTTGGCTTTGGCCCTATCTACTTCAAGGTCTGCTCATCACTCACTGTCCAAACATTCTTTGCGTATCGCGTCTATTCTCGTAGGTCTTGCTACATATCCTCATTGGAGAAGTATTACATTCGTATTTCCCCTTGATTTCCATAGTGAGCGCCAATATCTATATTGGCGTGCTTGTGGTGGGTTATGGCTTTGATGTCACAATAGATCAACCTAACAGTCATGCACTACGACTTTGTAGCAAGCCCTTGTACTTATTCAGTTCGGTTAGTCTTGCCTGATTATGATCGCTTTCCGATGCACTTCGGTCTTATCCCTCCCGCTCTAGGATTCGGTACCGGTTAGTACCCATCTCCGTATGTCCGATGGGCCGTGACTTATTGTCTTCCGATCAAATTAATGTTTTGGCATACTACAGCATACACCGTTAAGGCGTACGTATCCCCGTATCTTTTCGGCGGGGCCACAGCTAACAACTTTTTGGTCTGATTTGGCTGTGTCTCTCACTGCTGTAGGCACGTGAATCCAGAATATAAAGTGATAGTCAAGGAGTGTACATGGCTTGTTGTGTCATGGCTCGCTATTCAAGTGTGTCTTGGCCACAATCTATCTGCCCTTGTTTCTAACTCACACACACTTGCCTTCGCTGATACATGGAATTGTCTGGTTATGTGCTTTTCAGGCAACCGCAGATATCGTGATTGCAGCCAGCATGTCTCTCCTATTGCGGCATCGGCGGACCGGGTTCCAGAAGTGTGTATCCTGATACATTTTGCGATATCAAACTCATGCACTAAATGAGTCCTTTTCTCTGATTGATAATCTTATGTGTCGTTCCGCGGCACAGGACTGATTCGGTAATCAACCGTATGGTATTGTACACCATCAGTACAGGGTTGATCACTAGTGTTCTCTCATGTTCCCTTCTTGCGATGGTGCGTTTCAGCAATTTCGTTTCGTTTTTCAGTATGGTAATGCCGGTGCTGAACTAATTATGGGGACAGTTTGTTACGCACGGGTTCCATGTTCCTGAAGTTACTTTCGGCATGGTAGGTCACTCGATTTTTCGATCTCGTGAATGAGTAGTATATGTCTACACAAGACTAATTCCTTGATTCTGTTCTAGCTGCTGGGCGTGTGCTATTGCATCACCATGCTTACCAAGTATGTCCCTATAGTGTGCTTCGTTTTACATGCGATGCTGGACCACTTAATTTTGTATTTGACCTTGCAGTCTACACATGCGAACGAGACTGCGGACGAGGCTTGCTACACCAACCCCCCTTGAACTAATCGGCTCAATCAAAAATAGAATGCGACAGAATGTAGGGGATCATCGAAATGTACGTGTTAGTGCATATATCGTGACTTTATAATGTCAGGGAGAGGAGGCGATGCTCACTGACAGTGATCGGAACTTGTCCGTTTTTCTAGGAAGCGAGGTTCCAGGCTACGAGGATAAATATCACCACGGTGGTGGTAAATGATGTTGTGGACATGGTTCGTCTTCGATGTTAGTTACATTTTCCATCCTGACCATTCTATACAGCCGCCGCATATCTTCCGGGGTCCCGACTTCCCCAATAATTGAATGCGTATCTCGGAACACCCCCCAATTACTTGTTCGTGGACTCGCCCCTAGAATGCCTTGAGTCATTAGATACACGCATACTATTATTCAGGAGGTCTTCGCTACAAGATGACTTGTATGTTGTCTTTCGATTGTGGCGTCAATTTTTACACACGGGAACAAGGAGATTCGGTATAGATAGACAATCATAATTTTTACGGCATGGAGATGCGGGGTCAAGTCTTCCTAGAGAGTGTGTTGCAGTCGGGAGTGGGCTGAGATGTTGCATGTGGCTGTCGAGGTTTTCGGTTTTGTTTTCATCATGTGGGTGAGCATCCTCGATGCTGGGAGGTTGGATGAATTGATTGAGTTCCAGTCATCTCTCGAGTCTCCGGTTTGGTTGCTTGGCCTCAGCACAGCAAAGAGTGTAGGGGACGAGGATCGTCTGATGTGGTGACCTCGGATTAGGATTATGGATGGGCTTTGAGGGGGGGACTCCAGTCTGTCAAACCGCAACGCTCTTGGTTTTTCATGCTCAATATGTATTTTTTTTTCTGCTACGCCGCGCCGTACCTCGTGGATGGATACGTACGTGGTTGACCCCCCTGACACAGTCTTAGCAAGGGGTCGTTCTTCACAAAGAATATAAAACTGCAGGCTTTTAATGGCACGTACTGCTCGGTCCCTTTCGCTCGCCAAGAACCTCCCCGAGGATATATGAGCAGAGCTAATGGGAGATTACTTCGGCCATCTTAACTGTCAAGGGTGGTAGGCGAAAACGTTTCCTCGGTTGCCAAGTAATTATTGTGACTACATGACCTATAAACGAGAGCAGAAATGCTGTCAATACGGGCTCTGAGCAACACGTCTTCTAGCAGGATGGCGGCACCATGATCCGGACGGAGAGAAGCAACGAGATGTTTGGGAAGGCTGAAATTCTGGCGATATGGAAGCGAGAGGCGAGGAATGGGGGTAAGCTGTTCAAGGGAAGGTCCACGTGATTGATATCTGCTCCAGGTCTGTGTTTTTGCCTCTCGACTCCAAGTGGATGTGGGCAGATTACTGTATGTGGTTATTCTTTCTGTGAATGCTGAGCCTAGTCCGCATTTTATCTAGAGTAAATTGTCACTGTGGGGAGGCACAAATGTGGCCATATCGTACTCTCTCTCATATCGAACGCTGGTCAATCGATATAGCTATTCTGTAGTTATCCAAGTTGTGCGGGGGTGAGCAGACACTCAAAGAAAGGTGCATCGAGTTGCCCAAACGCAACTACAAAAGTACGTGACACCTGCTGAAGGGCTCCCATATTAGAAATTAGAACATGACTCAATAGAGGAATGTAGAAACAAGAGCCAGACTTGTTTCAGCTCTCGTCAGAGCACTGGCGCAGGCTTTACAGGTCCCCAACCGTGGGACGTAACCTGAGCATCCCCAGGAAAGCAGCACACCCCACACACGCAAAACACCTGAGCGCCAAATGCATTCTATCGTGTTCCAAGGATCAAGGGGATAATCAATACAGTATCTATCAGCCTAAAGGGATCCCCAAAGATGACAAGCTGAGGTAGACCGCTCACGAATCTAAATACAGCCCACAAGAAATGCGCCACCTGTGCGACACCGATGAGTGGGAACCAATATTGGTAGTCGACCCAATCGACCTCAGTGACCGTGGCAATGACGGGATCACAAAAGTTTCGAAAACCTTTTCGGCGCTTCTTTCGGTAGTTGCCGTTCTCCATATCCGTTTGCTCCCATCCGTCCCCCTGCATCCCCGCCTAGATACTTCGGCAATGATTCCAGTCTGCTTTACGCTGAAACCCCGCCCGCATACTTCGCCGCCGAACCTGCAATGGCGGAGTGACAACAACATGGCCAGCACCTGCCGATGGAAGGGGTTGTCGAGGCCAATGGGGTTGTTCTCAGAGCCATTGTTTATGTCGCCGGATTTCCCTATCTCGTGACCCTCTCATTCCTTTCCGATCCACCTCGATTCTCAGACTGTAGTGGCAGTACTTCCCCGGAAGCTCATACCCAAAGCTGGTTGACTGCTGAAAATGTAACGTAATGAAATGTTTGGAGCACCGAAACTCACAGCCTCACAAAGCGGCGCATACAATTCGTAGCAGCAAATTGCCAATATGTCGAAGGGAGAGGGGTTGCACGGTTGGTGACCGGCGTCATTCTTTAACAGAAAGAATGAGATTCGTATACTTAAATTAAATAGCTGTCCTCGCAATTTTGACGCCATGGAAATGCGTGGTCAACGGTGTTGGAGTCCATCGCGTTTGGACCACGTGACTGATTGGGGTTCATAGTGCGTCCTACGTTTTTTGCTTTTGCTTTCACCGCAGGGGCCGATATCTTCGGCCTCACGTGCTGGGACCCATTGGTTCAGTGTCCGCCATCTATGAGTTTCCCTCTTGATTGTTTCGTCTCTGTGCAGAAAGGGGAGCCAGGGACGAACGTCTTGTGCTTCTGCTCGGAACGCGATGTTTCGTGGGGTGACCAAGTCCTTATACGGCCATGGAATGGACCTTGGGGGGGGGGGAGACTTTCCCATTCGTTGCAACGCGACGCTCTTGGTTTTCTCCCCTCCATACGTATTTTTCTGTTGTGCACGTTCACTTGGTCACCGGGCGATTATTCCGCCTACGTCTGGAGGAAACAACAGCAGGGAGTTTCCAATAATGGTTCTGGAAATAGTGACGAGGTGCGTCTGAATGTGTGCGTTCCCAGCTATAAGGCGTGACTCCCGTGAGGGCGAAAAACTTTAGTGTGTGGCCCCGATCCTTGTGCAAGCCCTGGGTGTGTTGTCTTCTGATGTGCTTCACCCCAACAATCCACAAGAATCATTGAAATCATTGGATTCTAATGCATTAACAGATACTTCTACGACTCGATGTCCGAGTGACTGGTGCTTAAATGCCCTATTCGTCATTCTTTTTGAAATCGCAGCCTTGAACGCCACGGTCATGCGCCCTGCGACAAGTTAGTAAGAATTACCGAGGGAAGTGATTTGCGTTCCCATACTATATTGAAGACCAGGTCTGCAGGTTTGGACGACCTCGCACCGGGGGCAGTCTCGACGTGCTGTAGTGCGTCATTTTTGGTTCTTGAAGATATTATATCGAAATACACTTATGTGATCGATTATTCGGGTGGATATGTGATTCATGTTTCGTCGGGTACTGCTGGATTCATAGGGACGTATTGGATCGGATCGCGTTTGTCCAAAGATCGTCTAAAACACAAACCTCACATTATCCCCCTCGTGGTAGTTGGTGCCGGTGTCCTCTGGAATGGTTGGAACGGATTTAATGGTGGGGATCCTTGCGCTGTTAGCACTGATGCCGGTGCCGCCGTCCTCAACACCAACATCGCTACCGCCACGTCAGCTTTGGTCTGGATTATGTGGGACACAATCTACTACAAGAAATCTTCCGTCCTTGGCGGAGTCAATGGTATGATCACTGGCCTCGTCGCCATTACCCCCGCTGCTGGTGTAGTTGTTGGTTGGGGTGCGATGGTTATCAGCATTGTTTCTGGATCGCTCCCTTGGATTCCGATGAATATCGCGGGAAAGAAGCTCTCTCTTTTCCACCACGTCGATGATACCTTGGGTGTCTTCCACATCCATTTGGTTGCTGGCGTTTGTGGTGATTTCTTGGTAGGCGCCTCGACTTCGGAGTGTGATGCTGCGTTTAATATAAGTAATCCCGGTGGAGGTATAGATGGGAACGACAAACAGATCGGATGGTGTGTATTCATCGCGTTCATCGTTCCATCTTTCGCTCTGCTTACGGATATTTGTATTGACGACTATACAGGCAACTTACTGGTGCTTGTTTCGTCATTGGATGGAACACTGTTTGGACGTCCCTGATCCTTCTGTTTATCAAACATGTATTGCGCATGCCTGAGGTGGGTCTGCTGATTAGTGACGACGCGATACACGGGTAGTTTGAATATATACAAGATATTGCGCCCTTCCTTTGTCGCCTTCGTTTATTGGTGTTTCCATTGTGTGCTAATTGCAGTAGTTGTCTACCCATTTGCTCGCCGACCAGACACTTTGTCTGCACTGGGGTGGCTGTGTGAGAGCAATTACTTCCCCAGTCTTAGTACATGAGGGCGGCGGTGGGACAGAAGACCCAGAGTCACCCCTCCTACCCAATGTCCCACACGACGAGACGATGACCGGAAGCGATCTCCAATTTTGCAGAGTCCAAGGGGCCCTTCAAGTTATAACCCTCTCTTGACTGCATCTCTCAAGACCCTAGGTTAACGCAAGTAAAGGGGGTCGATTGAACGCCCGGCACCTGGATCTCGAGGCACATGTTCGACCGGGTCGAACCAACCTACAGTAAATCCCGAGCCCTAGGTGTCCAGTCATTACCTGAAAATAGCCCGACGTGCCATGTTATACGAAATAGGCCAACCACAGTCGACTCCTGCCATTACGAAATGGTTCGAAATTATGTGCACTTCAGTAAAGCAGACGGCGCTTCAGATGCTGTCAAGAGGAATGGGGAGATGGAGCCACAGAATCGCTATCTGCGGCGCGTATGAATGCTGACCCTAGGGAGAGAATGCGAGGATGGGCAGCATTTGTTTCAGGCGGCCAATTTAGGGGTAAGCAATTTGAGTGATTTGTGGACAAGGTTATATCAGAATGCTCCCTTCTAGTCAAATTTACAGTACCGCGAGTCCAAAGTACAGTCGCCGACTCTTACGTAAGTAAGAGAGGGTTCTAGTGGGAATTTCATCGTCATGTGACTCGAAGAATCTCCTTATTTGGCAATTCTGTCCATGGCTGTGTGTCCATGGCTGTGTGTCCATGGCTGTGTGTCCATGGCTGTGTGTCCATGGCTGTGTGTCCATGGCTGGGTGTCCATGGCTGGGTGTCCATGGCTGGGTGTCCATGGCTGGGTGTCCATGGCTGGGTGTCCATGGCTGGGTGTCCATGGCTGGGTGTCCATGGCTGTGTGTCTAACTTGGGCGTCGTCAATCTCGACAAGGAAGAAGGTGCCAAGGAGTGCAGCTTTGGGAGCTACTGCCCCATTTTGATTGGCGACAAAATCCGCTGTGGTCGTTATCTCATCGTTCACAAGCTTGGTTGGGACCACTTTACTCAACTGTCCCTTTAAGTGCGTTTGATTACAACATTGTAGTTTGTTGCTAAGACGCGAAGTAAGCAAGGTCAAGGTCCACGGTTACATGGCTTTGTGGGCATGGTGTCTATTGTGATATGTGCATGGCCTTCTTGCCTCACATGCTGTACCCACTGGAGTAGACTTCTGGCGGCAGAATTTGAATGGGTCACTGTTCCCAGAAAAGCGACATCCGTGTACTTAAAATATCGAATCAAAAAAACCAGCAACTTCATGTTTTGTTCGTAATCTCAGACTCTCTTCAGGTCTGAGCAATGTCTTTATGGATGGTAACTTCGTTTCCAAGTCATTGATCCCCAGTGTCACAGGGGGCTGTTGTTCAGATCGCAGAAGATGGATGTTATGGCCTACTGGCAACAAATCTCCATAAAGAACACCCACCACACTGCAATTTTGCGACTGATCATCAAGGACCAGGTGCCCACTAGCGAAATGCACGGATCAAGGATCTCCTTATCAATCCGAATGAGAAGCAGATAGGTCCAATGGACCTCTCTTGTACGAACCAGTTCACTCTGTTTGTCTCTCAAGCACAGATTAATGATGGCATCATGGCACAATGGGCGCAGAAGAATGAGGATGGGAGTGGGGGTCCCAAAGGTGATGGCATCATCGAATGGGTTTGAATCCAGCATGGAATGAGTCCGTTGACACCGCCAGTGTTGATGTATACACTTATTATGCCCGAAATAATTTTGACATTGTTAAACCCAACCTAAAGCCTTGAACCCGGCTACGAAGAAAATCTTGGACGGATTAAGGAGCCTCTGTCCTAAAACGTCGGTACATCCCGGCACATCACCCACCGGACCGTCCCAACGGCTTTAGAGTCGGGGATTGGCGCTTGCCGCCGCTACCGATATATTAGAATGTTCCCTTCTAGTTAAATTTAAAGTAAAGGCCCCTCGTGCGAGTCCAAAATAATCCACAGTTCGCAATCGGGTATTTTGCCCTATTTTTGGTTCTTACAAATTCCACAAGGCCCTGGTGAATAATAGCTCGCGATTTCCCAGCTCAAATCGTTGATGACGGTCTGGAAAATTAAAAGGTCCTCAGTCTAACCGTCTTCCGCTTTAATAAAACTGGAAGACACCCTGTGCAAAGCTCATCCGCTGATCCGTCGAACACAGTGGTTAGGAACGTGGGCGTAAAGGCATCTTACCCGTGGTGGACAGTGGAGCCTCTGATAACCACTATAACTTGATAATACGCCGAGAGGAATGGGGCGGGGTGGCTGGACCGATCTAGCCACCGAGAGTGTCTAACCGCCATGTACACAAGAATTTCATCACTCTTCGTTGGGGAAGGAACCGGGATCTATGTGTCGCCTGCTCAAAGAAATGCAGTATGGGATCCGAGCACTCTTTTCTACCCCATGGTCATTGTGCATGCAGAGGCACCGTACTTGGAGCTGAATGTCGGCCCTTCCCTGCGGATTTCGCCGGCGCCACACCGCCATAACCGCACAGCAAATGTATACACAAGGGTTCCGGATCACTGTTTCTTCATTAATTCCGCCTCCGTCGGTCTATGCTGGACGGTGTACGGATATAGCAATAACGTGGAGTTATCACAATCTGTGGAGCCGCCCAAGAATCAATCATCCGATCTTCTATACTGTTCGCCTTGATAGCTCATTTAGCTCGGTTCTAATAAATCGAGCAGATGTCTGGCTCATCTGCGCTTTCATTTCCTTCCCCAATCCACGCCCTCTTTTCCCTTCATTATGGCTGCCAGCGAAGTTAACATCTTAGCTGGCTCGATCGTTGGCATCCCCCTCACTGCTTTGTTAGTCTCCTCCAGCCTTAAGCATGGGCACGACAGCGCTGGCCTAATATACTTTGTAGATGCTTCGGTGTCCTCACTGTTCAGACCTCTACCTATTATAATGCGTTCCCAAATGACGCAAGGCCGTTGAAACTGGCGGTACTTCTCCCCATATTTCCTTGAAATGTGCGTTCATCGCCCACTATCTATCCCTTTCTAAGGTGGGCCTTTTATGGTGAGCATTGCACACACGTATATTTCGAGCCATATTCCTCATTTTCCATTGTAAAGGGTGTTGCAAGCTTTTCAACTGTTAGTGTCCCCTTTTTGGTGCTCTTCAATTGTTTCCGGGAAATAATGTGGAGGCTGGCCATTGGCCGACACCATGTATGTTATACAGTGCATGCTGTACCCAGAGTGTGTATCGGTGGTCTGTCGCAAATTACAATAATCCTTCGGTTCTGGACCACGGGACGTGGTGCGTATCGGGTGTATCATGACCGTTCACCGTTCCTTTCCCTACCAACTCCCTCTGTCCATGAAATTATATTTATAGGGAATCTGCAATGCGTCTAATCAACAACGTGAGTACTGAGTCGGTTCTTCATGTGGATGCCCTCATCTTGGCTTTGGCCCTATCTACTTCAAGGTCTGCTCATCACTCACTGTCCAAACATTCTTTGCGTATCGCGTCTATTCTCGTAGGTCTTGCTACATATCCTCATTGGAGAAGTATTGCATTCGTATTTCCCCTTGATTTCCATAGTGAGCGCCAATATCTATATTGGAGTGCTTGTGGTGGGTGATGGGTTTGATGTCAAAATAGATCAATCTAACAGTCATGCACTACGACTTTGTAGCAAGCCCTTGTACTTCTTCAGTTCGGTTAGTCTTGCCTGATTACGATCGCTTTCCGATGCACTTCCGTCTTATCCCTCCCGCCCTAGGATTCGGTACCGGTTAGTACCCATCTCCATATGTCCGATGGGCCGTGACTTATTGTCTTCCGATCAAATCAATGTTTTGGCATACTACAGCATTCATTGTTAAAGCGTACGTATCCTCGTATCTTTTCGGCGGGGCCACAGCTAACAACTGTTTGGCCTGATTTGGCTGTGTCTCTCACTGCTGTAGGTACGTGAATGGAGACTTTAAAGTGATAGTCAAGGAGTGTACATGGCTTATTGTGTCATGGCATGCTATGCAAGTGTGTCTTGGCCAGAATCTATCTGCCCTTGTTTCTAACTCACACACACTTGCCTTCGCTGATACATGGAATTGTCTGATTATGTCCTTTTCAGGCAACCGCAGATATTGTGATTGCAACATGCATGTCTCTCTTATTGCGACATCGGCGGACCGGGTTCCAGAAGTGCGTACCCTGATACATTTTGCGATATTACACTCATGCACTAATTGAGTCCCTTTCTCTGATTGACAATTTTATGTGTCGTTCCGTGGCACAGGACTGATTCGGTAATCAACCGTATGGTATTGTACAGCATCAGTACAGGGTTGATCACTAGTGTTCTCGCATGTTCCCTTCTTGCCGTGGTGCGTTTCAGCAATTTCGTTTCGTTTTTCAGTATGGTAATGCCGGTGCTGAACTAATTATGGGGACAGTTTGTTACGCACGGGTTCCATGTTCCTGATCTTACTCTCGCCATGGTAGGTCACTCGATTTTTCGATCTCGTGAATGAGTAGTATATGTCTACACAAGACTAATTCCTTGATTCTGTTCTAGCTGCTGGGCATGTGCTATTGCATCACCATGCTTGCCAAGTACGTCCCTATAGTGTGCCTTGTTATACATGCGATGCTAGACCACTTAATTTTATATTTGACCTTGGAGTCTACACATGCGAACGAGACTCCGGGCGAGGCTTGCTACACCAACCCCCCTTGAACTTATCGGCTCAATCAAAAAGAGAATGGGACAGAATGCGGGGGATCATCGAAATGTATGTCTTAGTGCATATATTGTGACTGTTGTAATGTCAGGGTGATGAGGTCATGCTGACTGACAGTGATCGGAACTTGTCCGTTTTTCTAGGAAGCGAGGTTCCAGGCTACGAGGATAAATATCACCACGGCAGTGGTAAATGATGTTGCGGAGATGGTTCGTCTTCGATGTTAGTTACATTTGCCATGCTGACCATTCTAGACAGCCACCGCATATTGTTCAGGGGGGTTGCTAACACCCACCCCTTGCACCACACACACACTGCCGTCCCTCCCACCCTTGCTTGCATTCCCCCGTATTCCCTATGGCCTCCGGTTTCCTCTTTCTGTCTCTTTTCCGCAGTTTTTCCTCTTTCTCTAACTATGCCCACACTTCTATGTCTTTGTATAGCTTTACATGCCCCCTCTTCTTCTTCTATTTTCTTTTCTTCACTTCCGACACCCCCCACCTTCCCCTCCGTCGGAGCTACCACCAGAGCTGAACACCCCCCTTTTTTCCAGTCCCTTCCGCATCCTCACAACCCAAAAATGTCTACACTCCCCCACAGCTACCATCCCCCTAGTAGACCCATAGTGTGGCATACGCCTTCTTCGCACAGATACGCACTCAAATTTGATTACATCATCATCATCGTATCGTCCAGGGTCCCAACTTCCCCAATAATTGAATGCATATCTCGGAACACCCCCCAATTACCTGTTACGTGGACCCGCCCCTAGAATGCCTTGAGTCATTCGATAGAGTTGCATAGTACTATTCAGGAGGCCCTCGCTACAAGATGATTTGTATGTTGTCTTTTTGATTGTGGCGTCAATTTTTACACACGGGAACAAGGAGATTCGGTATAGATAGACAATCATAATTTTTACGGCATGGAGATGCGGGGTCAAGTCTTCCTAGAGAGAGTGTGTTGCAGTCAGGAGTGGGCTGAGAAGATGCGTGTGGCTGTCGAGGGTTTTTGCTTTTGTTTTCATCGTGGGGGTCAGCATCCTCAATGCTGTGAGGTTGGATGAATTGATTGAGTTCCTGTCATCTCTCAGTCTCCGGTTTGGTTGTTTTGCCTCAGCACAGCAAAGAGTGTAGGGGACGAGGATCGTCTGATGCGGTGACCTCGGATTAGAATTATGGATGGGCTTTGAGGGGGGGACTCCAGTCCGTCAAACCGCAACGCTCTTGGTTTTTCGTGCTCAATATGTAGTTTTGTTTCTGCCATGCCGCGCCGTACCTCGTGGATGGATACGTACGTGGTTGACCCCACTGACACAGTCTTAGCAAGGGGTCGTTCTTCACAAAGAATATAAAACTTCAGGCTTTTAATAGGACGTACTGCTTGGTCCCTTTCGCTCGCCAAGGACCTCCCCGAGGATATATGAGCAGAGCTAATGGGAAATCACTTCGGCCATCTTAACTGTCAAGGGTGGTAGGCGCAAACGTTTCCTCGGTCACCAAGTAATTATTGCGACCACATGGGCTATAAACGACAGCAGAAAAGCTGTCAATACGGGCTCTAAGCAACATCTCTTCAAGCAGGATGGCGGAACCATGCTCCAGACGGAGAGAAGCAACGAGATGTTTGGGAAGGCTGAAATTCTGGCGCTATGGAAGCGAGAGGCGAGGAGTGGGGTAGGTTATTCGAGGGGGGGGGGGTCCACGCGATTGATATCTGCTCCAGGTCTGTGTGTTCGCCTTTCGACTCCAAGTGGACGTGGGCGGATTATTGTATGTGGTTATTCTCTAGACGCTGAGCCTAGTGCGCATTTTATTTGGAGTAAATTGTCACTGTCGGGAGGCACAAATGTGGCCATATCGTACTCTCCCTCATATCGAACGTTGGTCAATCGGTATCCATTCTATAGTTATCCAAGTTGTGTGGGGGAGAGGAGATACCCACAAGAAAAGGACCGTCGAACTCAAGTCCAAAATTCTGGACGCGACGCCTGCTGAAGGGCTCCCACATTTTGAACATGACTCAAGAGTAGAGTACATAGAAAGAAGAGCCAGACTTGTACCGGTTCTCATCAGAGTGCTGGCACCAGGTTGCAGGCTTTACAGGTGTCCAACAGAGGGGCGCAAGTTGAGCATTCCTAGTAGAGCAGCACTCCCCACACGTAAAAGACCTGAGCGCCAAATGGTGGTCCAAGGAGATAACAATTACCCATCAGCCCATTTACGGGGTCACAAAAGTCAGACTGCAGGTTGTTCCGCTTCAACCTTCCGGCGCTTCTTCCGGCAGTTGCCGTTCTCTAACTGTCTCCTCCGCCTAGTTGTGGACAAGATGTCCCCTTGCCCCAATCTCTCCAGGGTGACTTGAAACCTCCCGAACGGATCCCCGAAGCTACCTGCAGTGCTTCACCCGGGACAATCTGCTTCTTTTTACTAGGCGCTTATCCAGGCTGTTGGTTTTCGCAGTCAGAAGATAACAAGATGGCTTGTTCGCTTGGTGGCCGAATTGCGGCGTCATTCTCTGACAGGAAGTATGAGATTGGTATACTTAAATAAGATAGCTATCCTCTCAAGTATGGAAATGCGTCGTCACACTGCAAGTGCGTCCTACTTTTGCTTTCACCGCAGAGGTCAACATCTTCGCCCTCGCGTGTTGGGACCCATTAGTTCAGTGTCGGCCATTAAGAGTCTCCTTTTTGATTGTTCGGTCTCTGTGCTGAAAAGAGAGCGAGGGACGACCGTCTTGTGCGATGTCTCGTGCGGTAACCAAGTCCTTACGCAGCCATGGAACGGACCGAGAGGGGGGAGACTCTCCTATTCGTTGCCACGCGACGCTCTTGATTTTCTCCCCTCAGTACGTATTTCTCCTGTTACGCACACTCGCTTGGTCACCGAACGATTATTCCGCCTACATCTGTAGCAAACAAGAGCAGGAAGTTGTCGATAATGTTTCTGGACATAGTACGGGGTGCGTCTGAATGTGTGTGGTCCAGGGTATAGGAGTTAAGTCTGATGATGCTATTTGTGAGATCCCACAGAGAGAACTACTTCGTGTGCGGTCGCGATTCTCGTGGGAGCCCCGATCTCGTTATCTTCGCGGGTCCCATGGTGTGCTGCTTCTGGGACTCGATGTCTCAGTGACTGTTGCTTAAATGCCTTCTTCGTCGTTCTTCTTTTGAAATCGTACAGTCTTGAACGCCATGCCCATGCCCCGTGCGACGTGTTAGTCAGGATTACTGAGGGAAGTGACTTGCGTTCCCATACTATATTGAAGACCAGGTTTGTAGGTTTGGGATTCTTCGACGACCGCGCACGGGGGGCAGTCTTGACGTGCTGTTATGCGTGCCGTAGTGCGGCATTTTGGTTCCTGAAGGTATTATATCGAAACACACTTTTATATTATCGATTATTCTGGTGGATATGTGCTTCACGTTTCGTTGGGTACTGCTAGATTCATAGGGGCATCATGGATCGGACCCCGTTTGGACAAAGATCGTCTAGAACACAAACCTCACAATACCCTCCTCGTCCTAGTGGGCCCCGGTATCCTCTGGAGTGATTGGAACAGATTTAGTGATGGGGATCCTTCCGCTGCTAGCACTGATGCCGGTGCCGCCGTCCTCAATACCAACACCAACATCGCCACCGCCACGTCAGCCTTGGTCTGGATTACGTGGGCCACAATCTATTACAAGAAACCTTCTGTCCTTGGCGGAGTCAATGACATGATCGCCGGTCTCGTTGCCATTTCTCCCGCTGCTGGTGTAGTTGCTGGTTGGGGTGCGATCGTTATTGGCATTGCGTTACGATGAATATCGAGGGAAAGATGCTTTCTCTTTTCCACCACGTCGATGATACCTTTGGGTGTCTTCCACACCCATTTGGTTGCTGGCGTTTGCGCTGGTTTCTTGGTCTAGATCTTGTCGACGTCGGAGGGTGATGCTGCGTTTGATATAAGTAATCCCGTTAGGAGCATAGATGGGAATGGCAAACAGATCGGATGGTGTGTATTCGTCGCATTCATCGTTCCATCGTTGCTCCGCTTAGGATATTTGTATTGACGACTATACAGGCAACTTACTGCTGTTTGTTTTGTCATTGGATGGAACACTGCTTGGACGTCCCTGATCCTTCTGTTTATCAAACATGTATTGCGCGTGCCACTACGCATGTCTGAGGTGGATCTGGTGATTGGTGGCGACGCGATACACGGGGTAAGTGGGTGTTTGTTTGTGTTGCAATACTTTAAGGATTAACGCTTCATATGAACACAGGAAGACGCCTATTCATTGGACCATCCAGAGAAGCCCGTCGACAGCGGAGGTGGAAAATCACCGCCGGTGGATACAAGCGATAGTAACGGACGGAAGGTCGAGGCGGTCTAAATATTTGTGTGTCGGGCGATGTCTCATAGGAATTTCTTTTTGCTTTATCAATGCAGTTTTAATGTATGCAAGATATTGCGCCCTGGCTTTGATGCATGCCTTCCTTTATTGGTGTTTTCATTGCGTGTGCTAATTTCAGTGGTCGAGGGGCTAGTGAGTCTGTACCCATTCGCTCATCGGCCAAACACTTCGTCTCCACTGGGGTGGTCGGGTGAGAGCAATTGCTTCCCCAGTCTCAGTGCATGAGGAGGTCCTTGATGACGCTCTCCTTACTGGATCTCTCAAGACCCTAGGTTAACGCAAGTAAAGGTGGGTCGATTTGATGCTCGGCGCCTAGATCTCAAGGCACATCTTCAACTCGGTCGAACCAACCTACAGTAAATGCCGAGCCCTACGAGTCCAATCGTTACCTGAAAATAGTCCGATGTGCTATGTTATACGAAATAGACCAACCACAGTCGACTCATGCCATTACGATGCTTCGAAATTCTTTGCATTTCAGATACTGTCAAGAGGGATCGGGAGATGGAGCCGTAGAATCGCTATCTGCGGCGCGTATGAATGCTGACCCTGGGGAGAGAATGTAACGATGGGCAGCATTTGTTTATCTCTTTCAGATGGCCAATTTAGGGTAAACAATTTGAGTGATTGACAGAGACTGAGAACGAGGAACGAGCCTCAGTCTCCCAGTTAGATAATCAGTCGAGCGGCAGAGTCACGTGTTCTTGACCGTACTCGATCCGCTCGACTGGAACTCTCGCACATCAATCTTCCTTGTCAGTTTGAATATAAATTTGCATTCATCATGGTTTCCCCTGGCATCATCAATCCAGTCCAGAGTGGTTTGACTGCTGGTGCTGCTGATAGTGGGGTTGTGCCTAGTGATATGACCCCTAGTCATGTCATCCCAGGCTTGTCAAGCAGCCCCCTTAACCCTGGCAGTGCAGGCCCAGCACAAGAGAGCAATGCAAAGAACGAGGCTCGAAAACTTTTTGCCCGGCTCCTCAAAGCAAAGAATGAGCGACTTGGACTCACAATGTCTCAGTCCAAGTTTGAGGCAGCCATTGCTGAAAACATGGTGGACTGGGAAGCTACCAACACTGTAGCCAACAGAAGCAATAGCCGACCCAACCCAGGGGCTGGGGCCACTGAAAGCAACACTCCTCGCGATCCGACTGCATCCCTCTCCCCTTCTAGTACTGCCACCCTTCAGCCAGAGAGGAGCCTTGCTGGCTTACTGGCCAGTGGGGAATATGCGGCTCCTGACCTCATGAGGCACATTCGCGAAATGCAATATGCCCCCCTCCCCATGTTTTCCATTCATGAGATGCAGGAACACCATCTCTCTAACACCAACTATCCAACAAAGACTGAGATTGACATTTTGACCAATAAGAAGAAAACTGTCATTGTTACAGACAGTTATGCCATCAAGGAATGGTCAATCACATGTGAGGATTTCATGGAGTGCTACAAAGGCCTGACCCAGGTCTATGAAGAGGTCTTCCCTCCTGATGTCTTCAATGACTTCTGCGAATACCAGCATTGCTTGTTCCTCCATGAATACTTTGATCGACCTGGTCTTTTCAGTGTCATATCTCGTTTCGATTCCTTTGTGCGGCTGACATGGCTGCAGCCTCATGGGTGTTTTGTGATGAGCAGTGACAGCACATTCGTGGTGCTAGAGAGGTTTGACAGAGAGGTATGGGATGAATGGGAGATGGAGACTTGCCAACAGCTGGCAGCTCTGGCCAAGGGTATCCCAGGCCCCAGTGCACAGGATACTCATCTGGGGTACCACTGTAGTGCATCCCCAGGGACCAAGCAGTTTCAATCGAGCAACGAGCGACCCCCTCCTCTGCCTGTTGTGTCCTCTGTGGCCGAGAGGGGCACCTTGCCAATGTCTGTCCTGATCGATCCTCCAAATGCTGGTTCCGCAATGGCGACCTCACAATCAAGGCAGATAATCGGCGTGTCTGCTTTGCATTCAACACCAGTAAGGGTTGTCGCAAGGGGCGTGAGCACTACCATGTCTGTTCAGTCTGTCTCTCCCAAGCACATGGGGCCCAAGTTTGTTCCCATGCCCAGTGAGTTTTCCCAGACCCCATTGCTGGCAGCTGCCTTTGCCTCTGCAATGGCTGCTGCAAATGTGGCTGCTCGCTATCCTTCCCTCATCCACAATATCATTCATGGCTTCCCCATTGGCTTGGACATGCCCACAATCACCAACACTTTCCTTCCTCCCAATCATTATTCCACTTCCAAGGAAGACTCCATTATACAAGCTAAGCTTGCCAAGGAGGTCTCCCTGGGTCGCATGTCAGGCCCAGTTACAGTCCAGCAAGCTGAGCACTTCTATGGTGGCCCTTTCCGCACTGCTCCTCTGGCATTGGTCCCAAAGCCTGGCGATGGCCCAGACCGGTGGCAGATGGTTCAGAACCTATCCTTTCGCGATCCCTTTGGCATGTCTGTGAATGACTTCATTGACTCAGATGATTTCCTCACCTCATGGGGTACAGCCCAGATCATGGCTGATTGGGTGAGTACTGTTTCCTAATCTCTCAGCCTTCCCCTTTAGCATCCTGTCATGAGGTTCTGTGTTAGCCATTGGCGCACTACCTTGACGTTAGCCATTGAGCGCGTCTTTGTCTCCAGTGTTAGCCATTGGCGCACTGTGTTGGTGTTAGCCATTGGCGCACTGTGTGGGTGTTAGCCATTGGCACACCCCACCAGGCATACAAGACCCATCAGGATGCTTCCTTGACAGAAGAGGTTCTTTGTGCCAGATAATGATGGCTTACTTAGCTCCCTCTTTAGGTTGCATCTGCCCCTCCTGGTGCAGAAGCAGCACAGATCGATTTTGCAGCTGCATATCGTCAGATGCCTGTTCTGCCTGCCCACAAGCCTTTCTTGGCAGTTCTCACAGATGGTGGGATCTATGTGGACCACTTCAACCCCTTTGGCCTCTCTTCTGCAGCTGGTACTCTTGGGGTGGCCACTGATGCCACAGTTGACATTGTCAAGGCTGCTCTTGGTGTCACATTCTTCATCAAGTGGGTCGATGACCTTCTCCCAACCCATACCCCCTCAAGGGAGCTCTCCCCTCAGTCCTACCAGTACAAGTATACTCTGGATGACATCCTTCACCTCATCACATCCCTTGGTTGGTTGGTCAATGACATCAAGACCAAACAGTTTTCAACTTCAGTGGTGTATGTTGGATTTGCATGGGATATCACCCTAAAGCGTGTATCTGTCCCAGAGAAGAAGCGGCTCAAACATCTGGCCAAGCTTGCCCAAGCAATGCTCACCATTGATGCCTCATCATGATCCCAGCTTGCACCTCTGGTCAACTTGCAGGGGTCCCTTTCACACCTCTGTTTCATATATCATGAAGGTCGTTCATGGATGCCTTCCCTTCACCGGTTCATTGCCTCTTTCCATGACAATCCATTCATTCACCGCTTTCCCCCCCCTCGCTTGCTCTCTGATCTCCAGTGGTGGTGCATCACCTTGGAAGATCCTTCTTACTATCGATCCATCAATTTTTGGCCCCTGGTGGACCTCAGCATCTCAGTTGATGCTTCCTCCTCATGGGGAATTGGTCTGTTGGTAGGACCACTCTGGTGAGCTTGGTGTCTGCTCCCAGGGTGGGATGCCCATGGCTGTCATATTGGCTGGGCTGAGAGCATTGCATTAGAGTTTGCAGTGATGGAGATTGCTTCTCGGGGCTTCTGTGATGTCCGTGTGCTGGTCCACAGTGACAACCAAGGCTCGATAGGCCAGTTCCTTCATGGTCACAGTCGGAATATCTTCATCAATGAGTCCATTAACTGCACATCTGCCATTACATGGCAGGCCAATTTTGACATTGTGCCTGAGTATGTTGAATCCTACAGGAATCTTACTGATGCAGCCTCGCATGGGGTGCTGCCACCTGATTCCCTGTGCCTCCCTCACATCTTCTGGATGCCAGAAGTTTTATCTCCTTTTATCCAAGATGTTTAATGTCAAGGAGAAAGTGCCAGCTCCTTCTGGCACCTCCGCAAACCAAGACAGTCCTATGGCCCAGCTGACCACTATGCCTGATGAACTGTACCCATGACTTGCTTTGTGGCCCAAAGGTCGAAAACCACGGACAACAGTTCCTCCCTTAACCCCCCATCCCTACCAACCCCATGTCCAAGGGCGAGATCGCATTGCCTTTTGGACCTCTCCTGCAGCTCATGCTCATCACCAGGCTCTTTTCTCATCAGCAGCTCTTGCTGACAGAGCCTCACTGGAATCCTTGCTTGAGAACTCTCTCTCCCCCCAGACCCTTTCCACCTATGGGTCTGGCCTTGCACACTGGTAATCATGGTGTGATAGCCGGGGCATTCCAGAAGATGACTGCTTGCCTGCCCCTTCCCACACTCTTTCCCTCTTTCTTGCCTCCATTTCCACTTCTAGCACATTGAAAATCAACAATGCCATGAGTGCATTGCATCATTGGCATGAAATTAATGGCCAGATATGGCATGGCAATGACCCTTTTCTTCTCAAAGTCCGCCATCCAGCCACTTCCTCACTTCCCTCTTCTCCCTCCCTGCCCCCCAGGCCACCTGTCTTGCCAGTGCATCTCCTTGCCCTACAGAATCACTTGGACTTCAACAATACCTTTGATTCTGCAGTGTTTGCAGTTGCCACCTGTGCCTTCTGGGGGGTCTGTCGCCTGGGTGAGCTCACAGTGCCCAGTGTAACATCCTTTGATGCCATGATCCATGTCTCCCAGGCTCCTGGTGTCACATTTCTGGCTTCTGGCCCAACCACCACACGCTCTGCAAAGTTCCATGTTCCCTGGACCAAGACCATAAAGTTTCTTGGGGCTGACATCTGCATTACTGCCATATCCCATGGCAGCTGCCCTGTCTTGGCCATGGAACATCATTTGCTTTCCAATGCAGGTTTGCCCCCATCAGCCCACCTTTTTGCATACAGAACTACTTCAGGGTGTCTCCCCATGACAAAGATGACTTTCAATGCATGGTGTGCTGAAGTTTTCACACATGCTGGACTCCCTGCTGTATATGGCCACAGTTTCTGGATTGGTGGTGCAACTGAGCACCTTTGGCATGGCCTTTCTATTGACCTGCTCAAAATCCAGGGGCGTTGGAAGTCAGATGCTTTTGAGCATTACTTACAGAGGACAGATGAAGTGTTATCCAAGGGTGTCACTGTATTAGCTCTGGGGATTCCATCCTTCTGTTTGTCAAAGCAGTCTGCCACAGCAAAAAATCATGGCATGCCATACTGGCATCCGTATTGTCCAGCAATTCATCACCATGATGGGATGCACAGTTCTCCCTCATCTATAACTTATTGAAGGCTTACACTATGTCTTACTACCTTGGTGGAGGCCACGCTATAACTAAGTCCTTTGCTCAAGCTTAGGGGGAAATATTGTAATTGATACTACAAATGGACGGTCAAAATTAAGTACAGGTTATATATAAAATTGGGAGTGGTTGGTCACCGGCGCGACATGTGGACATTGCCGAAACTCACCATTCTTTTTTTGTTCGACGCTTAACCGTGCTTCCACTTCTTGTAGGATCCAGGCACGAGCGTATGCTCCATGCTGACGTCCACAAAGCCCTCAAGAAGCTTGCTTCTGGTGACTGGGCGTCCTGAGCTTGAGCTCCGTGGCGTCTTTCCCAGGTCATCAAAACTCGTTCAAGATTTAGCCCATCACTGTGGGACGTTTAGTGTGAGCTTGAGCTCCACACTAACCTCTCTAGTGCTTCAAAAACACCTGCCAAGTGAAAAGCACCCCTCAACGAAACGTCACAGGCTTATTTCTACCTCCACAGAATTCCTAACCTCAGTGATACCGAAGCTGAGGACTTAGATTATCTGTGGGGCAATGCCACCGCTTCCAAAGATGACGTCGAACAGCTCCTTGTCAATGGTATTGGGAAGCTTCTCATTTGGTGCAATGTCATTGGTTTTCCAGTCGGGTACATCTTTCGAACCCCATTTAAGGATTCTTTTAGCCTCGTGCTTCAGATTAGCAGGGACCCAACAACAGTTGTGAGGATTGAGAGGGAATTGGTGGGAGATCATGAAGACTGGGACAAAAAGGGTGTGTGCATGACTCTATTTCGTATGAAGTACAAGTATGAATCAGAGTTGGAGGCTGCTGGTAAGTGCTGGCACAGGTCAGATGAGGAGCCTTCGCTCATGCATCCCTTGTTTTCGTTTTTAGGGTATCGACATATGCCTCGAGGTATCAGTTCTTCGGTGGTACTCAGTTCTGCCGAGAAACAAGGGTGTTCCTCCGTAATCCTCACCCGCAACTGGAGCAAGGGACTGTTCAAGTGCTCAAAGTCTGTGCAGACCAAGTTCCGTTCGTATGCTGTGGATTGGGAATGGAATCCCACTCCCGCAGTTCTGGATCCAACAGTTCCCAGGGAATTACCGCATGATGCGTACATATGGCCTGAACCCCAACCTGCCAGCTCCAAGATTCAAGTCAAAGAAGTCGTTCCAGCCCCCAATCCTTCACCCATTTTACCCACGACTGGCGAAATTCTACCTGCTGACGAGCCCGTTAAGCAGCGTCGTTTAGATATTCGGCTGAATCTAATAAGCAGGGGGAAAGTGTGGATACGGAAATGGAAGAGATGGTTGAGGGATTTGCCTATGATTGGTTCAGTGATGATTACCCCGGCTGTCATCACTATTTCAATTCCAGTCATTGGAATGCCTTCCTTGAGTCCTAAAATTTCTCAGTGTGGTCGTCTCCCCTCATTTTTATTTTTTTTACTTCACCGCTATATCTTGTTCTTCTCATTGCTAATCCCTTACTATTTTCGTCTAATCATCACCATTGTGTATAGTTTATTTGTAGACAATGTATACACTGTATAGTAAATATTGATATTCAGCTAACTCCGCAATGTCACTGACTCCAATCAACACTACGACTGTTCAGTCACCAGTACCTGTGTGGTGAAGTATAGCACTGCAACACTGTTGTAGTGTTTATTTCCCAGCACCTCAAAGCTTCCAGTCGGGAGAATCACTGTTCCCAGCACTTTGCTGCCTAGCTGTCCGGTTAAACAAAACACTGTCACGCTGCGATATTGTTTGTTTTCTGGCACTCTCAAGCTTTCCCTTCGGTTTTCATTGGTTGGGTGGATCACTACGACTTGTCTGTAGTGCCTGCTTGCCAATTCTTCCAAAATCCTCTTGCGCCACATTTCTGGTGGAGTTGTGTGCTGTCGCGTTGTGACAGTGCCATTTCCCAGTACGCTCAAAGCCTCGCTCTTTGTTCTCTGGGTTAAGCAACGTGTTGTCATTACTTGACATTTGTTGTTTTCCTGGCCATCAAGTTGTCATTCTCAAGGTCGTTTTAGATTCCTAAAGGGCGAGTGCGTAAAGTACATTGTCTTCTTATTTCGTTCTAAACTTCTCATAACTAATTTGTGTCTAGCTTCTTTCTAGAATGATCAGCAATGCTATGAGAAATGCCAGGAAAGAGTGCACGCGGGCCTGGCTCCTCAAATGGGGCTTCTGCGGTCGGTCGGGTACGGGTTCGGAACGCCATGTCTGCTGCCGATATGGGGTCAGCTGCACGTCCCCAGTGGGCACTCAACCGGTACTTGATCTCCCTCTTTCCCAGATCTCCTTGACTCTCAGAGTCCTGCAGCATTGGATTTCGTTACTTCAGAGTACCTGGATGTTCAATACGACTCAACGGATGTCTTAAATTCGTCGAACATC